>CABFVX010002037.1:0-10708 GCA_902151425.1 Timema shepardi
TTTTGAACGTAGGCCAATACGCAGTTTTTTGTATTAGAGTACAACTTTGAGGTAGTTTATCTTTTAATATCTCCATATAACCCCAATGTGGCACCCAATTACACGAATATTGATAAATAGTTAGTTCTTTCCGTGTAGGTGATCAATCAATCTGATTGACACGCTACATTAAGACTAAGAAAAATTACTACTTCTCGTAACTATATATCTAGTTATAATCTAAAATGTAAAATTGATACGGTGGGCACGTAGCCCAATTTAAAATTTACTCGTTTGCCAAACTTTGTGTATACCCCTATACTTATGGAGTCAAAATTACATTTATTGATGGTAAAATAGAATATATGAAATAATACTTGATGTGCGGTGGCGGAGGGGAATTCTATGATTCTAATCTATATCACATAGGAGTCACCTAATAATTGTGGTCCTATAATGTCTGTGTACACAAAGACAGGCTTTGTTTCGATTACACTAGAGCTGGATAGTTTAAGATTAGTTCGTAAAAAGACCTACTTAATATTCTCGCTCATTAAATCCCTCATATGTGTATTAACCACATTAAGCGACTCTATATTGGGTAGTCTGTTTCAATGGTAGTAATTAATTCTCCGATTCCCAGATAGAGAAGAACTGGAAATACTATTTTAAATTTTCTTTTCGCCACCGTAAATGAAATAGTGTTTTTTTTAATGTGTAGTTATGGGTGAATTGTTAGGGTTCCATGCACCCTTTTGTTTTTTAATTTTTGTTAACATTGTTTGATCGCGAAAAATATACCATTTAAATTCAGATATTAGAACCTCGAGATCACCTTTATCACTTATCGAGATCTTAATCATATTATTATAAACTTCTTAAGGGATGCGAAATATTGTTGAGTAGCTAGTGTCACTTTAAAGATATAAAATAAAAATTACACTTGCAAATTTATAGTGTGGTGTCGACGAACCGTTCCCTGAGAAAGTTTAAATTTTAAAGGGAACATATTGAATTTAAGGTTTAGATTTATGCCCGAAACATGTATCGTATTTATTATGGTTCAGATCTTTCAAAGAGGGACACCCCAAGTCTAGCATATCAATGACAAGTTTTGTGTCGAGTCTTTCCATTAGAAATGTTCTCTTCTCATTCCCCGTAACATAAATTATAGAATAATCGAGAATTGCAATTTTTAGAATTGTATTCAATTGATTGGAGTTCATATCACCGTCGTCCCACTGCAGGCCATGATAATTAATTGTGAACCAATCACATTGTTTTTGGAACATGTTGTGGTAGTTTTGATAACTAATATGGGACCTGGAATGTCCAGTGATGTGCCACAGTGTCGCACATAGCTAAAACGCTACATTCTTTAACTTTGAACGTTATTGTTCTCTTCTTTAAACCCCTGAAAGTTAACGATGACATTATGGCTGACCATTATCCAAACTGTAAAAAAAACAGTCATATACAAGAACCTAAATATAAATAACACCTAGCTATTTATTTTCGTCCACGACGATATTAGATATTGTCAAGATTTTTTCCTTAATAGACGGGGGTCCCTCAATTTGTGTCATCTCCTTATCATAATGTTCCAAACAATAATTGTAATCTTTATATTCATCATGCACAGAAGGAGAGAGGGTAAATCCAAAGCACGGTTGATATCTCTACACGAGTATACGAGCAGTTTAATAAACTCTATAGGCAAATTATTCAACTTTTCGGCAGACATCAGACACAATTCCTGCTTCAAAGAGTACATGAGGATGGACGCGTTGATTCTATCCATCATACTAAATTACAATTGTGTCGCTCCATCCCAATCCTCCCTCCCCTCCCCGAGTGTTTGATAGTGAATAAAATAAAAAAACGTGATCAACTATAGCTGTAAGATACAGATGTGTTTTTATTTAATATCCTACGCCTAGTGAATACCATACTATAGTTTGTTCTCTCCATCTCGGAGACGAAGATTGGACCTCTTTTTATTTTTATTTTTCGCGGGTTGGTCACGTGTATGGGGTCCATGTCTTTCAAAATAATGTATTTAATAGTCGTAAATTTCACAAACTTTAAGTTTTAATAGTTTAGTGTTATACCTCTGACCTTGGTCGTAGACCTGTATTCGTTCGTCTCGGGAACGAACACATTGTACGAATAATGTATCGGTGCACCAGATGTAATGTATGTTGCCTCGGAGTAAGCGGTCAGTTTGTTTGTCATATCGCCCAACCTATCGCCCAACTTGTCGCCTGTCGATATCGTGTACATGTCAGTTAGTCCCACTACGCTGATAATAGAGTCCGTGTCACAGTAAAGACAAGAACCGCCCAAGTGCCTAAGATATGAATATAATTTCATACGGGCACCGGTGGTCACGTACGCAGCTATAGGAAAGTTGACCGTGTCCATGGGGAGGGTGGCTTCCTCGCGGTACGTCCACGAGACACTAGCAACCTCGTCGTTGGGAAATATAATGTTTTAAAGCTCTGTGCCGGGGGTGGCGAGTAAGTCCAATATTATTTTGGGTTGTTTGCTATGGTGGTTTGCGTTTTGAACTCGTTCATTGCGAATAGTCCCCAGAAAGAGTTCAAACACAATTTATCAAGTGCGCACTTCCCTGGATTCTTAACAATTTTGTTTTTATCAAGCACTATTCACTCAGATTTGTAGTAGTCATTAACGTAATTTTCTTTGTACGCATCTATTTTTACCCATCCAGGGTATCCGGATGCCTCCTGTTTGATCTTGAGTAACTTTTTTATATACTCAACAAACAGTCTTCATTCTTTGGTTTGAGGTTCAAACTGGGTAATCTTGTATTCCTGAAATTCGTACACTCTAATACCTTGTAGCCCATTTCTAGGGCTAGTCGAAACTCGTCTACTATCCGGTGCCTGTTATAGATCTGTTAGAGTAATTGTGTGTAATCATCTTGGTTCACCTCGTTTGCACAAGAGGACCACAAACAAAACTTTAACTTTGATTGACACTTGTAGGGTAGTACGGGGTGGTAAAGCATTACATTTAATTAGACCTTCGTGGTCTACGACAGTTTTCTCCGACAAAAACATTAATACAATGACCTAAATGAAATTTAAAATATTTGCACACCCATGGGTATAAACTACATGTATCTAAATATCCTATTATCTCGTCAGCGTTAGTCTTATATTGTAGAGTCATAGCTTCACAACGTACACCATACAGTGTATCACGTGGATTGACTGGAGCAGTTTGAATCATAGTGTGTTTGCTTAGCTCAATGTCTAATTCCGTGTCTTCAGTCAGTATTTTGTCAAAGTCGCACTCTTTCATAGTTGTTACAATGTACTCTATGTCTCTAAGAGCTCGTTCTCTCAACAGAGATCACTCGTATCGTTCGGCGAGAGTCTCTTTCGTCCCTGGTATAGTGGCGTCACGGTTTGAAAGAAATGTATACCTGTGGAAGAAACAACCGTCAAACTCAAAACTCTCCCTCGTCATCTCACAATAACCGTCCACCTTCCTGCCCAGAATTTCTATCTCACGTCCGTTGAAGGTTTACTGTATGTGAATATCAGGGCGATCTTTCTGCAGATAAACTAACCATTTTATGGCTTTTGCAGACTGTCTTTCACCGCAATTGTATCCTCCATTCTTCAACCATAGCCACAGAACCAGAGTTGCATAATGTGACATCGATGTTCGAAGACGCCCCTGCCCTCCGCTTATACGTGGGGGGATTTCCCGGCTGGTTTACAACTTCCAGTCCGTGTCCATATATGAATTCTTCAAGGGTTCGCCGCCCTCTCCTGCGTGGATTTCTTGCATCATTTCTTCTGGCCCCTCCAATCACCAACTGACCATGCCACATAGGAGACTTGGCATTGGCATCGGCAGTAATAATTAGTGGCTCACCAGCGTACATCCTACACATTACCTCCATCTGGTCCTAGTACGGTTCAATCGGATGCTTAAACTGAAAGTACAGGTTCGCCATCACAACCCTGCCGGCGCCAGCTACCAGCTCCACACACGTACCCATTGGTTTCTTAGCTGAGTTATTGTAGTCACGGTGATGTCCCTGTTAAATATAACAATAGCACTCATTGGCATTTCTCCGCTTGTAAATATTCTAGTAACCACTGGCATGAGTGGAACTTTTACTCTTAAGGTGTAGAGCTCTTGTATACATACGACATCAAGCTTCATTTCCTGAGGCAACATACGAATCTCATGCAGCACGGTCAAACTCCTCATCCTATTGATATGGCCTATTTTAAGTATACTCCTAACCATTTTGGATTATGTGTGAGTGCGTAGTACGTCAGCCACGCCCCACTTGGATTAAAGGTTTTGCGACCGTGGGCTTCCACAAGCTGCTGGTACGTGCTCTCCAAGCTGAACTTTTCTTCTCTTCTCTTGAACACCTGTTATATGAGATCCAAAAATCTGGCTACCTCCGTTGGCAGGTTCATTGATTTTAGTTGACTCCTGTCCAACGAATCAGGAGTAGGGAACAGAATACTTTCACCTCATTCTTGCCCCAGTCTTACTACGTGTCGGAGTGTCATGTGCAGGGTATTTTTCTCCTCCAACCTGGACAACCGCAAGATCTTCTCGAAAGTCCCGTACGTTTGAGATGGAACATAATTCCTTTTGCCATTTCTCCTTCCACTTCATTATCCTCCCTCCTCTGTCTGCCCTTATTTACCGACTTACAGTCCATCCCGCTCTCATACCTCCTCCTTCCATAGCCAAGGCCATGTCTCTAAAACTTCCAATTTTGCTTAGTCTTAGTGCTAAGCTTGGTCAGCGATCACCTTTTTTGACTTATCCTGTGGCTTTGCATCCTCTTAATCTTGGACCTTACAGGTATGTCTACCGGAGAATCACTAATGGAGTCCTCACAAACTCTGCAGATGTTGGTCAACACTTGGGGGTTTATCGTCGCATTCTGGACCTGCGATATTAGCGTTGAGGACGCTGCTGCTGAGTCCCCTGTAGAACAGAACTTCCCATTCCAGAATTCGTTCCCCAGCCAGCTGTTTCCATCCCACGCATGTGTCGTGACCAGATATTCCCCCCCAGACCCATAGGTCTCGTATGAGGCTCTCCGGGTCGACATGATCTGTATATATATGACCTCGAGCACTTTCTCTCTATCAGAAAGGCCCTCCATCACCCCATCTATCCACAGTAGCTCTAGTACAGCAATGGCACCCATGCCTGAGCCCTGTTTTTACACCACCATGTAGAAGCCTTCCCTCAGCTCTTGGTAAAATATGGCATTTTGATGTTCCGATCCTCTCTAAACCCCTAGCACTAATCCCACTACCTGGAGGACTCAGAGAAGAGCATTTCAAAAATGACTCTCATCTCCCACTTATATATCGATTTGAAGATCTTCACTTCATACCTTGACTCAATCATACCCTCATGAACCTCTCCACCGTCTTGTAAATATTCCCTGATGAACTTCATCACCAGATCATCCTCAGGATTTGGGCTCATGTAGTGTGTCTGTCACCTCGCCCAACATGTCTCAGATTTGGGCCCACCAAGCCAATGATTGACCCACCGCCTACTACCCCCTCCCTTACAAGGTGACCTATGTGTCCCTTCTCGCCCTTGTTTATAAAACATGTGGTCTAGGAAACCCAATCAGCCCTGACGCCACTATTTCAAAGTCACGCAGTCAAGCCATGTTATTATCTTTTTCCGCAGACACCCCACTGTACCCGCATGACTTGTAACCAGTGTGCGTACAACAGGTCTCATTCCCTCAATATTAGTACCTACATCTTTGGCTGAGGAGCCTCCTTACGAACTTCTCGACCGATATGTTCCTGTAGAAGGGTCTCATCTCAGTGGGTCTATCATTGGCCAGGAACCCTATTAGTACTTCCATGAATTTGTACGTCCATCCGTGGACCAGTGTACGCACAGATAATATATTATTATCGGCATCCTAGACACTAATTTCTCCCCTATCAATCATTTTACTCATATCCACCATCGGCATCAGGATTTAACAATCCTCCAGGTTTTGCCAGAACTACTTGCACCATCATTTTCTCTTGCCCAGCTTCGTGTCAGCTTCTCCCTCTCCGCTGATCTCAGGGTTCAGTACTATCTCTTTTGACTGTCTTTGCTATGTGCTTCCTTCCTGCCCTCCGATTATTTCCTGACCCGAACAAGCTGGCTCGTGCATAGGTCCATTAACCGCAGCGATCTTTTCCTTATAAGCTGCAGGCATCCTTTTATTTCTAGCTATGTTTGGAAGGGGAGTTTTTAGTCCTTTTCTCCATACTTTCATGTTTTGGGCATGTCCTAGTCCTGTACATTTTCGTCAAAATCAGTTTTAGTAAGACCACGATTTCTATTAGCAGTTTAGTCTCCATAATCAGTTCTCTCTATCTGCCTTCTCATCATCATTTGGTGCGTCAGACATTCCCTCGAGTTTGGCATTTTGCATTTTTCAGACCTCTTTCTTGCCACACATGAAATACACACTTCCTACCTGCTCTTGCAGTCCGTGTTTGTGCCCTTCTTTTCCACATTTCCCACAGACCTCCTCTTTTCTTGGGCAGTGCGCCACGACGTGCCCCAGGTCTCTGCATTTATAACACCTCGTCACCATGATATAGTCCTTTACGGACACCACGCTGAACGAGATTTAGACACTACAGCTAAGTAGCAAATTCCTTACTCTTGGGGATACCTCCACCACATGATTAACTATGTGTCTATCCCTTGGTCCTCTCTTGAATTTGGGCTTGATACCCTCCACAAATTCCCCCTTAGATTCTGCTCGTAGGTCATGTCCGTCAGCTTCTCTCCCGTCAGGTCCCTAACTACGTCAAAAATTGTCAATTACGGTCTCCTCTTCTTAGGTTCCTCATACGTCATTGTCTTAGCTAACTCCTTGTTACCTATTATCTTTTTCACGTCATCTTCCATCTCAGTCTCCACCACTAACCGGGTTTTATCACTTTAATCTTGATTTGATCTTTGGCTGGGTTAATCTGCCCCATCAGGGTCTTCTTTGTAACCTCAACCGACTTCCCTTGCAGGGAAGTTACAAACACTGCCTTGTGACTAGGTCTCGTCTGTATAGCGTTACCCATATCCAAATTCCTCTTCGCTGCCCCCGTAGCCACCACCGAGGCGCCATTCCCCTCCACCTATCCTTCCGTGCTCCCTCAATCTCCTGTTCTCCTCCTCCAACCTACTTATCACCCCATCCTTGTATACTGTAGCAAGGATCAGCTCCATAATTTTTACAATTATTTCTCCCAGGTGCTCCTTATTTATCCTCCCCTCCTTGTTTTGTCTTGACCTGATAACGCCCCGCCTCCCTTATTTTCTTCAAAGCTCCTTTTCTTTTAGTTCCCTCCTCTTTCTTCTCATTCTTATTCTTCTCTTCCCTACTCTCATATTTTCTATTCTCCTCCATCATCTTCTTAGCCTGTCCCGTCGCCTTCTTCTTTTCTTATGACTTCTCCTTTTCTTTAACCTTCTTTCTTACTTCTCTCACTTCCCCCCTCTCTCCTTTCCTTTCGATACTCATTTCTGAGATATCATATCACGACACTATTCCACTGAGTACAAACACCTTAAGCCAGGTCTGTATTGCTGCAATAGTTACTAGAAAGTTACTAAGTAGCAACCAGAAAGCTGCCCCTTTACTACAGAATCTGTTTTCTGAACAATACATAAGGAATTCCCTAGGGGTTATTAAGGTTACCAGAAATCACCAAAAAATATCTCTAAATTTTTCAAAAAGTGTCACTAAAACCTATTTTTCAGCCAAATCTAAAAATCACCAAAAGTCACTGAAAGTTACCAAAGATTACTAAAAAGTTATCACAAAAAATAAAAAGGTTTACTAAAAGTTACCAAGTAGTTACCAAATGTACCCAGGTGACCAGGTGGACTCCCGCGTCACTTGCACCCATGTTACACCGGGAAGGGTCCAAGATGATCCTCTTTCAACTGACCTGGTTAATTAATTAACATTATTTCCTTAATACCTTCTGTCCCCCTCTACCTATTTTTCTGGTTTCCACGACAGCTTCTGCAGAATTAAAATCGCCGATTTTTCGCGCCTAGTGCCGTCCCCCGCACCCTCCGGGCCACATCGGAAACCGCGAAACACTGCTGAGCCTCCAGCTGGTCTCGAACTTGGACGGACTCAGTTTACCCTTGTCACCGCCTCTTTTCTACATAAGTTGTTTTAAAAATAATTGTTGTATTTCCACTTTTTCTATTTTAAAAAAACCAGAAACATGGAGCGACACCAAACACGTCTGCTCAGTGCTGCACCGCAACGGGAAACTGAACAGCGAGCGAACAAACACATGACAACCATCACAGATTACTGCTACACATTACATGCCTAACAAGGGTACCAGAATATAGCAAACACATGACAACCATACACAGATTACTGCTACACATTACATGTCTAACAAGTGTACCAGAATATAAAAAATACTCTATCGCCACTCACAATGTCAATTGATTTGTGGAATATTGGTCCAAGCTAGGTCTATGCAAACTCCTAAAACTGGTAAATACAACATGGCAAGTATTATTGCTAATGGTTATAGAACTATCCAACACAATTTCAACTCTATTTTCTAAATAAAGACATAACCACATTGATCCAACAAAAATAACTTTTAAGAAACTCATAATTGTTACATATATGTACAGGGACGGATTTACGACTCTGCCGCCCATGGGCACTAGATAATTCGCTGCCCACTTTTCCTACCTTAGTTTCTAACCTTCTAGATCCCCGTTTTCCCCCTACCCACCGTCACACACCGACACATATATTACACATACACAAGTGCTAGATGTGGAATGACACAAAAAAACGCGCTTAAATTATTTTATTATTTATTATAGTGAGGTTTATAAAGTAGTAATAATCTAAGTGAAGACTTAAAAAAAAGTTAAATAAATAGTCTTACACTATCACAACACACAAATTCCAATATTATATAATTTAAAAATATAAAGACTGTAGAACATGTTACTACAGATAAATATTAGCATGTACACAATAAGGAAACAGTTTATAGTGTGTTTCGCCTTGATTTCTGCTGAGCGAACTGGTCAATGATGCCAGAAAAATCCTTCTATCCAATAAGTGACCTTCAATTAACACGATTGTGAGGGAATTTAAGGTGATGCTCTGTCATGTTGGTACACAGCTACAGAAAACCACAACAGTCACACACGATGAAGCCACCAAATTATTTTAACTGTCAGAATAATATATTTAAATTATTTTCTCTTCATTATAAATGTGCCGCCTCTAAAATCTGCCGCCGTGGGCACGTGCCTACTAGTCCTATGCGTAAATCCGCCTCTGTATTTATGAAAATTAATTCAATGGTATTGGATCAGCAACAAATGTGTCCTAATAGATCTAGCAATTTTAAGAATTTTTAACTAACTTTAATTATTTTTAAGTTTTAATAATGCTATCTTTGTCTTTGGCAGAATACAAATATTTTTAAGGATTTTTCATTTATTAATGTTGGTATCATAGGCCTATAATAGATGGTTTATTCTTCAATAATGTTGTTAATGATAGGAAAGAGGCTCTTAAAAGGTATTTAAATTGTATTTTATGTTATGTGACTTTTTAATATACTATGCCATTTTTTTTAAACTAATGCTTGTTTTTTTTAGCAATTTTTACATTTTCTAATTGCATAGGGCCTATAAATCTTCTCATGGGCTGCAGGTGAGTTGCCACCGCTAGAGTTGTTTACTTCTAAATAGACAGTTGAATTGCGGCCCTACATTTATAGAGCCACTTAAGAATTGTGCCCTGAGCTGTTGACCTAACCTAAAAAAAAACCTTCAAATTTTTGCCAAAGCAATTGAACGACAGGAATTGAGGAAGTTTGGATATTATGAGGAATGGCGACATGAAACGATGATATTTTCTATCTGAAATTCAAGAAAGCATGATAGAAAGCACAGTACTATTTAGGTGGACGCAACTCAACACTTCTCCAACAAGGGAGTCGTACTTATACCAGTACCGGGACCAATATAACGGGACAGTTGGAGTCAGTTAAAATACTTTAGCTCCCAGTGGATGTATTGACATTACGCACAGTGAAACTTGAACACATAATTATTAAACAACGAGTAGACAGAAACATGACATGATCATAGATAAACTCTACATGACTCACAATGCCACCGTCTTATAAAAAGTGCCCTAATTTCCACTAACAGGATTGTTGTGTAGGCCCTTGCCGCTAGGTTGAGCTGTTAACCTTCCTAACCAGAAGCGCAGTATTTCTTGTAGATTTTATAGTCCTCATTTTCAGCATCATTAATTAAATTATACCCGGCTCGTAACTAGCTGTCTTAAGGCTGTCAGATCATTAATTAGTATTGTTTGATTACCAGAAATACAATTCAAACAATGGCTGGTGCTACTTCCCATTATAGGTATGTTTATTGATTTGTGAAAGTGATCATTGTATTGTTAAATGAGTTTAGTTGCGGTTGGTTGGAATCCCGGTCCCACAACTCACTATTTATGGCCACCATGTAGATTATTATTGTTTTAACTTTGTTTGGTTATTGTTCTGCTACCACTCAGGCCATGGCCGGTTCCACAACTCACTATTTATGGTCACCATACAGATTATTATTGTTTTAACTTTGTTTGGTTATTGTTCTGCTACCACTCAGG
>CABFVX010002037.1:11558-24038 GCA_902151425.1 Timema shepardi
TTATTGTTTTAACTTTGTTTGGTTATTGTTCTGCTACCACTCAGGCCATGGCCGGTTCCACAACTCACTATTTATGGCCACCATACAGATTATTATTGTTTTAACTTTGTTTGGTTATTGTTCTGCTACCACTCAGGCCATGGCCGGTTCCACAACTCATTATTTATGGCCACCATATAGATTATTATTGTTTTAACTTTGTTTGGTTATTGTTCTGCTACCACTCAGGCCATGGCCGGTTCCACTACCTGTTGTTCGTGACCTGTGGATTGTGTATGATGACTGTCATCATGGAGATGCTCGACATCGGCTACCTACTCCCTGCCGCTCATTGTGACCTTGGACTCTCCACCCAAGACAAGGGCACGCTCAATGCTATGGTCTTTGCTGGTAATGTTACCGTGCCAGATTGGGCATGTTGTTGTTGACGGAGGGGCCTCACTGTGTTTAGTACCCGTTTGGGTTATTCACGCTAATGGAATAGAAAGGAAGACGGTATGGCTTTAGATTAAATTTACATGCATTTGTATGGAAGGAGAGTGGATAACAATTTTTTTTAAACTAGCTTTAGTACACCCGATCAGCATTCGAACCGTAAACTCCCGTAACCAGCAATCTAGTCCAAGAGGAGAGTGACACGCTAGATCATGTGACTACGGATGCGGTTGACTATTTATTCTTAAATTAAAAGTTTACTTTAAAATATTATAATCAATGGGCAGGATGGATATAAACAACTGATTCAATATTAACGTCTTACAGAGAAAAGATTGCTCTTAGAAATATGTGTAACCATGATTGCGTGATATTCTTACTCGAGGAGACATTTATCTAGGTGTAATAATACATTTCCCTAGTAGATGTTTTATTGATTGAAAGAGATAATTAATTTGAGTTATTACTATAATTAGGTATATCTTACGATAGGTTTATTCCTTTTGACAATGAACTTTGTACGCCAACGCGCCCTGTCCTCTCCCTCCACATTGAGCTTTGCCCAGTTCTACCTTTATACGTTGGTGACCGATGCAAGAGGCAGATCTGGTAGAGATCATCCTGATGTGCACATTTAAATAAAATATTTACGTTAATAGGAGCTCCCCCTCTAAAAAATGTTTTTATGTTTGAGTAACATTGTCATTAATACATTATTAATAAACAAATTTGAGTTGATTAGTACCATAATATATAAAATATATATAAGCGCCTTATCACTTGGCATAGTTTAACAAAAGATGGTGATGTTGCACACGAGAGAAACAATGAAAGGGAGGGAAGCTCACTGAGGTGTTGGCCATCAATTCATTCACGAGGTCAGGAGTCACGATAGTGACTCTATACTTGAACAGGAAATCATCCCTTTCGCAGGTGACCTAGCTTGGCGTTTCTGTCAAGGTGAACATCCTGAGTCGGGAGACACAATCATACAAGTGTAGTATTCTACACTCTCATTTCATCGGTTTCATTTCATCTGGTGAACAAGTTCATTCACGAGGTTAAGAGTCATGACTATGACTCGGTACTCAAACAGGAAATCATCCCTTTCTCAGATAACCTAGCTTGGCATAACTGTCAAGGTGGATATTCTGAGTCGGGAAACAGCCGAACGTGGGTGTTGACCTCTAGAATATTTCAAAACACTGATTGCAGAGAATAAAGCGCACGGGGTGGGGGAAGTTGCAGGTGGGTAGAAATGGGTAGAGGGTGACCTATTTTAAGAACTCTGCAGTCATGCAGAAAGAAATAGGGGAAAATAGGAGAGGAAGTAACAATTTAACGGTGCCTATCAGCAAGTAGTGTTTCTATGTTGTTTTCAGCAAATAACGAGATATTCAATAGTATATTTTAAACATGCCGGTAAACTGCTGACCCGATACTATGGGAGGAAAATAAGGCGGAAGTACAGGAATGCAATGAGGAAGTGAAAGGGTGTGGAGTGAAATTTGTAGTTAAATTTAGCCTGGCGAAGTGGGACATGATAGTAATAACAAATAAGAGGATGAGGCCTAGTGAAGTTAAAATTAAAATGAAGTAGATCTTAGAAAAGTACATAATGTAAAATATCTTGGAGGCGTCACTGAGGTGAAGGGTGGGAGTAGAGAGAATCTAATGAGAAGAGAATGGGAGGGAGAGTGGTTCTACAGGTGTTTAAGGGACCTGCTATGGAGAGTTGTTCTATAGCTGTATAAGAGACCTGCTATGGAGAAGATAAGTCACCTTGAAGTGTAAGAAAGTGTTGTTCAGGGCGTACTTTGTACCCATTGCCACAAATGCAGTAGAAACATGAACAGTGACTGTAAGAGAGACCAGGAAAGTGGAGTTCATGATAATGAAGTTTGTGAGGAGCATGTTAGCTGTCCCGAGGAGAAACAAGATTAGGAATGAAGTTATCTGGGAAAGAGTAGGAGTACAGGGAGTACATGAGATAGTAGAGGAAACAAGACTGAGATGGTATAGGAATATAATGACGATGGAGAAGGAGAAAACACGAATGATAGTTATGGAAATGAAGTATGTAGAAATAAGACCACAAGGGATGCCAAAAACTAGATTAAAGAACCAAATAACAGAAAGTGTGCAATTTAAAGGAGAATAATACAAGCAATTAAATGAGGAAGCATGGTGGAAGGATCGAGGAAGATGGAGGTATTTTGCTAAACTGATCTGGCCACAGAATCTTAACGATGATGATGAAGATGATGATGATGATGGCATATATATAATATAAATCACAGTGCCTGTTGTTTTCAATTTTCTCCTGTATTTTAACCAGGGAGTCGAGCCGAAATATTATTCATTTCTAGTTCTTGTTCTGGTTCTTCAAGTACGAGCATTCCTTGATATTATTTTTTTGAGAGGGGATGTGGTTGTATTGCCTTATTGGGGCAGGGGGTGAGTGTTAAAAAATATTGCTTCTAGTACAGAATTAATTTCCGGGTGTCCACAAGTCTTATAAATACAATACTGAATTCATAGTTGGGTGATAGTAAGAATAATACATTCTTGCTTTCAGTTGAAATGAATGAAATAACCTTATTAAGAAATTTAATAGTTTACTCTCACGCAACCAATCCAAGTATTTTAAATCGCTTTCATTTGTACCAATAAATGTCTTATTCACTTTTCCCAGATTAATATATTCAAGCATATTCCTGTGACTATGCCAAAGTGCAACGTTATTTACTCTCTGTTACGTCACGGAGATTCTTAGGTACGTTCTCAACCATTTCAAATCACTAAACGATCTCTCAGATTCGTATGAGGTACTTGGCAACACAAGAATCAGTCTCAGTAAAATTTAAATGCTCCGAAATATCATTCTGGAAAATACAATAACATAGTCACTAGGCCTAGGTACACATACACATTTTTAAGTTAGAGCCTGTATATTTATAGACTGTTATTAAAATATAAATATAGAAGATACAATATAGTTAATTGGTTCCAATCTCCATAAATAGCCCTTGTCTGGATAGCTTCAAAAGATTAAAATAACTTCAAAGATGTTAATCGATAATACTGTCAGAGATAGAAACAAAAACTATCACATTCAGATTATGAAAATAGGATAGTTGAAAAAAGCTTACCTTATTTCTGAACTGAGTTCCATGTATGCCATTAGAAAATCAGATAAATTTCTCTGGATGAATAGTATTTCAGTCTAGACATTTTCAGTTCGGTGATCAGAGATTTTGTAGCGATTTCAGAAAACTTTCTCGATTACTTTAATTCACCCAATCCACTAAGTACCCTTTCTATTAACTACGCTCCTTCAAGCCCTTCCTGACAAATCGATTATTCCGATCAGAAAGAGCTGAGTCAACAATAGTGACATACTCCTTAATTTAGAATGATTTAGAGAAGAACGCTCTTTAGTTCTCTCTTGGACCTGAAAGTCGCTTAGGATTTATTTCCTTTATTAGAGGAGAAATTGGAAGCAAGGCCATATATCATACTATTTCCTGGAAGTTTCTTCGAACAAGGAAAGAACAAATTCTCAAGTCCAACACTCATATATTGCTGAGTGCACTAAATCTGCAACAGCAATGAGCCCAGTTATGAATTGACTCAGGCCTTGAATGCTTCTGTTCAAAATAACCAGCTTTATGACCATATCCTTAATCATAATCAATCCAAAGGGTGTTGTTCCTGCTTAAAACCATTTTAAAAGTGTAATAAATGTATTGTTCTCTTCTCCATATTTTATTTCTTCCAAAACAATAAGACTGTATCAATATTTATATATTATTTCTTTGATTTAAATTAACCTATAGATAATTTTGTTAAAACGGTTGGAATATATATCGTGGATCCCACTGGCATTGGCTGGGAAAGAAGCACATACAGCTCATGTTGTCATCGTAAACTGTTTCTTAAAACGAGAAGCATAATGTACAAAACTGCCAAGAGGTTGTATTTCTCTTAAAATAGCTTATACTCCTTTTTCTGGGCCACACATGTTTCCAGCACTATCATAGGTTTTGACAATTAAATTTTCTACAAGACGCTGAAGCAACATGATATCAAAAATGACCGACGCAATATGCTTTCCAGTTGTTGTTTTTTTCCCCAGTGCAGAGGTCAAAAAAGCTTTTGTGTGAACACAAGTCTATGTCCACCCATCTGAAACCAATACTTAACAGCTCCTCGCCAGTCCCATCACTGGTTTCATCACAAATTAAAGGAAATATAGGAGGATGTTGACATCAGATTAACACAAATCGTTCTTATAATTGTTTCGCCATTATTTCAAGAAATTCATTTGTATTTTACCATCCATAGAGTTATCTTTGCTTCATTTCAAATATGCTGATAGCTCAGAGATGTCTTCATCACGTAGAATAAGCGGATGAAAAGTGTCGCGGCGCACCATCTTGTTGTGGCCACATCTGTTGACGAATTCGTAATGGTACATCTTCCAATTCTGGCAATACTTCTTGCAGGGATATCAAATGAACGGGGCCGGTGAGACGGGGAGGTAGAATGTACAGACCAACTAAACGACCGTCGATAATACCAGCCCTCACTCTGATGCTGAACTGCTGTTGGAATCTAATGGAGCGAGTAGCGTGATGGTTCCCTTCGTCCCAAACATGGCTGTTTCTGGAATTGAAAATGCCTTTGCTGGCTTCAACGGTAAACAGAACAAGCTGTGGAAATTCAACTTGCAACAGGTAAAGATGCACAAACCAGCCAGAAAATTAAACTCGTCCCAGAAAATCGGTTGGATTCATTGGTTGAACTCTCCGCAGATGGTAGAGGTGGAGCTGTTGTTTATACAGAACCTGCCAGACGCTCGTATGATTGACAACAATGTCAAGTCCAATGGTTCGGATGCTAATGTATGGGCTATGTTTAAAACTATGAAGCACTTCTTTTCCAAATCCTGCAGTACGGTGGTTCCTCCAAGACCCGCAGTTCAACTTATTGACTGTGAACTTTTCTGTATCTGGCAATCGTTGAAAAACTCTGGCAAACAATGTATTAGATTGAGTTGAAAGATTTTAAAAACTGTCTGCATAATGCCGGCAGGCAGCCCTACCAGTACAACGACCCTCGCCGTACATTAACTCCATATCAACGTAATCGATAAAAGAATACCCGTCCATGATCTGTTGTGACTGAACGTTAATAGAGATTAGGGTGTTTTAACAAAACATTTGACATTTACAGTGGTCGTTATATTGGTCGAGTCAACTCACGTGATCATGACGTGGCAAATGTAACGAGCTATCATTTGATTTTGTTCAAACAGTTCCAGTCTATAACACGCCAATGGTGCGTCCCGGACACGAGCTCCTTATTAAAAGTTGATCTACTTTGGACCCCCTACGTACACTAGAAGTTTGTAGCTTGTATTTATTCACACTCTGTAAATATAATGTATGTTCGATTTGTTAGAGTGAACATTTGTAGCATAATTTTTTTATAATTCAGTATCACATATTATTGTCATATGTAGTTTAACGCTATGTGAAATAAGTAACAATAAATAAAAAATGTAACAAACAATTTTATATTATTATTATTATATTCATAATAAAGCATACTAAACTGTGTGTGATCTTAGCTTCTGAACGGTTCTATTCCTAGAATTCCTAGAATTTCAATACCCTGATTCTATTCGTTATTATACGCTATATAATCTAATTTTTTTCATGATATATATAGTTATAGGGATTCCAGTATAATATATATAAAAATGCATGTTAATGAACATAAATCACCAACCATCATCCAAAAGTAGCCTATGCTTATTATTATTATTAGGTGTTCTGTCTCACGACATTTCCATTCCTTTTTCCAGTGAATGACCTTCTCCTTCAGCTCTCAGAATTGTCTTCTTTCCTTTAAGTTATCTCATAGTTGAACCCCCCTTATTTCTAAACTCCTATTTCCCTCAACCTTTCCTTCTATGACGTCGTGCAGAAGACACCTTTTCCTTTGGATGTGTCCGATCCAGTTTGATTTGCACCGAAGAATTACATCAAAATGGTTCTCTTTTCAACAATTCTTCTTTGGGCTCCTTCGTTTGTCACCCTGCCTGCCGCCTGATTTTCTAAAGTCTTCTCCAGCACCACATTTCAAATCTTTCCAAGTATTTATTTTCCATCTTCCTAAGAATCAAAGTTTCTGCTCCATGCAGTGTTATGCTCCAAATGTAGCATTTTATCAGTTTATTACTCAGTTCCAAACTCAACTTGCTGGTCCTCAGTAACCTTCTCTTGTTGAAATCTTCCTTTACCATGGCGATCCTCAACCCAATTTACTTAGTGCATTAGGCATCCTCTGTCAGCAGACTTCCCTGGTACTTTAACTGCTCTATGTTCTTCAACGCCTAGTATCCAATTTTAATTTTCGAATATTCTTCATTTTTTTTGCTATGCTATTATTCTATGTATGCTATGTATGCTACAACGTTTTAAAACATATTACATTCAAAGAAATTGTTTACATAGCATATAATTTATGAGAAGAGGTCAATACGACCACTAATGGGCTTTCTAGACATACGCGTGTGCTTTGGCCTCCTAATATTAACAAGTTTAAACTTTGAAGAGTAAAATAAACAGAAAATCAAGATTTTAACATTTTGAAATTGTGTGTACATTTATATAAATATCGTTGAGATTATGATCATAAAATAAATCACGATTATTAAATTCACAACTCAAATTATCTATTCAGCCTATAAAAAAGATGATTGCGGGAAAGATAGGAATATTGTGGTAGAAAATGAGGAACTCAAGGAAACATGCAGAGAGCATTTCCAAGACCTGCTGAATGCTAACGTTAATACAGGGGAGATGAAACAACATCAGTCAGTAAAATGAAAGGGACCTAACCTGGAAGGAGTTGGACGAGGCACCCAAGTCGGGAGAGTATGAAGTGAGAGTTGAGATGGTGAGAGCAGCAGAAGATGAGTGACTGAAGTGGCTGTATCGAGTGATTGGATTAATATGTTGGGAGGAAAGGTTCCCATAAGAACTGACAGAAGGGTGTGAGATTACCTATCTTCAAGAAGAGACAGGAAGAAGTGTGGAAATAACAGGGAAGTCACCTTGATCAGCTATTGCTACAAAAGTTTTACAATATACTAGAGAGAAGAATTGAAGCAAAAATGTAAGGAGGATTTAGGGAGGACAAGTATGGCTTCAGAACAAGAAGGTCCACAGTAGATATCATATTAGAAGCAAGAGAGATCCTATCAGTAGGTATGGGAAAGACTTGATGCTTTCCTTCCTGGATGTTTAAAAAAGCCTATGACAGTGTATGCGGTAGAGTATGAGAGTCACTAAAGAAGAAAGGAAGGAGGAATGAGAAGGAAATGAAATTGAGGAATATGTACAAAGGGGGTGCGAGGTCTGTGAATGTGTGAGGGGATAGTGGTTTGAGTTGAGAAATGGCCTGAAGCAAGGAGGTTTGCTCTCACCACTACTATTAATTAGACTGATGGACGAAATAATGAAGGAAGTAGAAGAAAGAATTAGGGAGGGAATTATGAAAGCAATGATGTTGGCGGATCGCATGATGGTGTGGGCCAATGAGAAGAAAGAATGGCAAGAGCAGTTGTATGTGTGGAATGAAGTGGTGTAGTGGAATGGAATTAGGTTTAATGTAAGGAAGAGTGCGATGCTGATTACGACAATAAAGAGTGACAGGTGCTCGACTAGTGTGACAATAGGAATCGAGCAGTCGAATTTAGTGGAGAGATTTAAATACCTGGGGAGTGCGATAGAGGAATGTGGAATAAACAAAATAGAAATCGGTGAGAGAGGGATGTAAGCAGAATCTTTTTTTACAGAAGTGTGAGAAGTCTAACTGTGAGCAGGGATGTGCCGAGTAAGTGTAAAGGAGTGATCTACAGGTGTTACTATGTACCGATATTGACATACATGGGCAATGAAGGAGCAGGAAATAAGCAGAATTCAAGCCTGTGAAATTAAATTACTGAGAAGTTCTATAGGAGTGACAAGAATGGATAGGATGAGAGATGAAAGGGTGAGAGGAATAGTTGAGGAGTCAGTGCAGGACAGGATAAAGAAGGCATGACTAAGGTGGTACGGTCATGTAAGGAGATTGGAGGAGGAAGCTAAGAGGAAGGCCCCTGGACAGGTGGTTGAAGGGCGTGCATAGATGTGTGGAAGAAACCAGAAAAGACTGGGTCATTGTGGAGAAAGAGAGAGGTAGTTGGGAGAAAAGAAACATTTGAGAGGCTTATATTCCAAACAAACACGGCCAGAGGCTGGAAACTGTCCATGACTATAATGATGACTAGACTTTATTTTTGTCTGTCCAAAAGGTTTGTTTTATTACTGGGCTTTTTAGCGTTCTTTAATAAATTGATTAAACCAAATTTATATTAAAAACATATTTTTTAATCTCTTTCTAAAATTTGGATGTAGCTTAAACTCGATTTAATATGGTGACGGTATTTTATTGTGAAATATTAAAGGACACATTCTCCCAATCATTTTTCTTTCTTAATTTTTCTTTTGTAGGAGACGTATCCTTAAAAATAAGTTCTTCTTTTATTTTCAGTGCTTAATTAGGTTGCGTTTCTTTAAAATGGATATTTACTAGTTATATAATATCATTATAAAATTATTTAGATAGAGAGAATGAGTTAAATCAACTTACAACCAACTTAGTTATTTGTATAAAAAAATACAAATGATATCACAATTACGGAACCAAATAATTACACAGTTTATTTATAATTTAGTTTGTCACTTGGACAGGAGATCTTACTAATATTATAACTGCGAGAGTTTGTGTGTTTGTTACTCAATAACGCCAAAACCGCTGGATGGATTCGAATGAAACTTAGTACGATGGTAGAGAATGTCCTGTAATAACAAATAGTACTATCCCCAACCTTTGAGTTTACATTAATTTTACAATACTAATGTATAAACTATTCGTATACATTAATTTTACAATACTAATGTATAAACTATTCATATACATTAATTTTACTATACTAATGTTTAAACTATTCGTATACATTAATTTTACAATACTAATGTATAAACTATTCGTATACATTAATTTTACAATACTAATGTTGAAACTATTCGTATACATTAATTTTACAATACTAATGTTTGAACTATTCGTATACATTCATTTTACAATACTAATGTTTGAACTATTCGTATACATTAATTTTACAATACTAAATGTTTAAACTATTCGTATAGGCCTACATTAATTTTACAATACTAATGTATAAAATTTTCATATATATGATATATATGTAATATTTCGTAGTAAAATAAGTATATATTATTTAAGTTATCAACTATTAATTTAATTTTTTTTTTAAAGTTTGGTTAAAAATTAAAAGATTGTATCAATTATTGCTGGCGAAGCCGCGACAGGTAAAAGCTAGTTATTTTATAAATTATTGTTTGCCACAACTCAAAAGAATAAAGAAGATAGGTATAATCTTTGAAAATAATTGTTTTATAATTTCAATTGAACATCTAAAAGAAATATTTTCCTTTGTGTATTTCCAAATGAAAAAAGTAAATAAATTACATTGTTTAGTTCTGGTATGATTTTAATCGATTTGTCTAAGAAATACGTTATATAATTTGTCCCTTTATTATGTTTAAATATAAAACATTATTTTAGTCTTCACTATTAGGCCAATATAGCGATATTCTCACATTCAATTCGAACATTTTTTTAAATTTTAAATGTTAGTTCTTACTTGAAGATGTATATAATTTGTAGACACACCAAAATAAGTAAATTAGTTTGCAGGGTTAAGTTACCGTATATATATAGGTACATTAAGATGACCTGGCGGTCTAGGGGTAAGGTATCAGACTTCTCTGCTGGCGGCCGGGGTTCAATCCTTGGTCCCGGTAAAGATTTATCTGATTACCAAACCCTTCCTTCACCTCTGACAAGACATCTTGATGAATGTGGGGAACGCCACTGCCTAGTGCTCGTCGGCACTTTCCCTTTGAAAAATAATTACACCCTACACTCACAAAAACTACACTAGCCCCATAGCTTCTTTGGTGCTGACTGACAGCTCAAAGCTGACAGTTAAAAGCTTTGAAAAGTTACCAGACCAAATTATATATCCCTACGCCGTACCAAATGATCTGCAAAAACATGTGTTTAGCAGCTGTCACTTCTGACAGTCAAAATGTAGGTATATACCTAAATGTTGACAGTCAGAAGTCAGCTGTTAGCTGTCAGTCAGCACCAAAGAAGCCATGAGGCTACTGTACTATGATAAAATTTTGAAATAAGATTGAGTTAATGTAAGAAGGCAATTAAATGCAATTAAAGAAAAGAATCATAGGATGATAGAACCGATAGGAACTTTTTTGAATCGAGAATATGTAGTTATACTCATTCCTATTCTTGTTCTGGTTCCCAAGTAATATATTCTTAGGGTTCTGGGCTCCGTAAGAATACTGTTAATTTCAGTATTATTATTATTATTATTATTATTATTATTATTATTATTATTATTATTATTATTATTATTATTAGCACCGCGTCTTACTACCCGTTCGGGTTATACACACTTACGCTAATGTGTAATGGTAGGGTGATTGTGAGATGAAATGGAGGACCTACAGTTTAACGTGGGATCCGAACCACGGTGTAGGCCTGGCATTCCTCACATTCACAAGAGGTCTTGTCAGAGGTGAAGGAAGGGTTTGGTAATCAGATAAATCTTTTGCCAGGACCGAGGATTGAACCCTGTATCCCCAGCATAGAAGTCTGACACCTTACCCCCTAGACCGCCAGGTCACCCATTTCAGTATTGGTGATGTTTCCTATAAGAATCCTTCTATTTAACATTCTATATCTCAGTTTATCCACTATTGTTGTTTATCAACATAACGCTGTAAACAACTTCTGAATAAGAGCTACGAAGATGAACTAGATAAACGTAGTGTTCTATTAAATATGTCTTATATTTCTGTCTCAAGGGATGATAGCCTCCTCCCAGTTATGGGGCTTCATTGCAGACACCAACGGACGGAGAAAAGTGCTCATCTTCACGCTTTTGATCAACTGCTGTTGCACGATTGCTTCTAGTTTTGCTAACGATTTATGGGTGCTCGTCCTCTTTAGGTTCCTCAATGGAGTATTGTGAGTACTTTTATTAAATATATATATATATATATATTATCACATCACAATAACACTCCCAGTTTATAAGAACAAATATAGAAATAAATGGACTTTTTAAAGCAATTAATTTATATGTTAAGGGGCTGGTGGTTTCTGTTTAAAACATTCTTTCAAAAGTCCTAAATAAGATTTATTTTCATAAGCTTGTATCCTATAAATTGTTATCTACCATTACCAAAAGTTTGGTGGTAGTCCTATATGGTTATGTGTGGAGGAAATGTTACATAATTGTGTAGTTTACTGTATTGCTATTAGTTAATGGCTGCCCTCGACTTGTAGGTCAAGATAACAACAAATTGTACTAAATGTAATCCAGTCTATGGGTGTGAAGGTACAACCTTAACAAGTCGTTGCAAATAAAAGCGTTGGTATTATTTTTGCATTTTTACAGGTTTTAGTCATCTCGATCATTTTTAAATCCATTTCGAAAATCAAAAATTCTTGGATAAAACCATTTCAACGATTTACGTTATTCTAGTATTATTAAAATAATTAAGTGTGCCACAATCTTGATTAAGCTTTACTCATTTTTTGTTTCAGGGTTATTATTTTTATTAATTGTTTTGTATTGCGACAGGTCCGTTCTTTTTTTCTGTGAAACTTGGAGCTCCATTGCACCTCTACCTCAACCTTAAGCTCCCAGAAATGTCATCTACCTCAACCTTAAGCTCCCAGAAATGTCATCTACCTCAACCTTAAGCTCCCAGAAATGTCATCTACCTCAACCTTAAGCTCCCAGAAATGTCATCTACCTCAACCTTAAGCTCCCAGAAATGTCATCTACCTCAACCTTAAGCTCCCAGAAATGTC
>CABFVX010002037.1:32127-69348 GCA_902151425.1 Timema shepardi
GAATATTTACTAAGTCCTAAATGATTTGACATATTTACAAGTTAAGTATGACGAAATAATTCTAAGTTCAATATGTTTAGAATATTTACTAAGTCCTAAATGATTTGACATAATTACAAGTTAAGTATGACGAAATAATTCCAAGTTCAATATGTTTAGAATATTTACTAAGTCCTAAATGATTTGATATATTTATAAGTCAAAAACGAAGCGAAAAGAATTTCCATATACAACTGCCAAAAGGGGTTTTAGTACCTTGCGACTATTTCTTAGACACCCAAGGTGTGTCCTAGGGGACGGCCCTGTCAAGAAGTAGCCTCCATGATGAACAACATGAGTATTTATATGATTATACAAGCTCAAAGAGGGGGAAGAGGGGTGAATACAAACATAAGTCAACAAGACACAGCGACGGGAGGGAGGGGTTAAAATGTACACCGCGCGGAGCTGGACGATCTTTCTAGAATAATAACAATCCTTTTGCGCACCCCACACCCCGCCTTGAGGGATAGAACATTTTACTAGTCCAATGTTTCTCCTCGTTCAGATGATCAATATTTTGGTAGAGGCAAGTCGTCTTTATTTTTGTGTGTAAGAAACAGTAAGTTGGCGCAACAACAGTGGGGGACTTTGGTGAGTTTTCTTGAGCTTGAAGTTTTTTTGGAGCATATATTCCAAATAAATGCTACACGTCTCTTGCCCAGACAGGCCAGAATGTTCCTCGGAAGTAATACGTCTGGTACATGGCAAATAGAGCCAAATAGGTTCACTCTTTCATTGGAATATGCCAAGGTCTTTACTCATAAATGAGGTCAGAATGGAATTTGTCAGATAGGGAGCCACTTGAAAATCAATGTAGAACACCAAAACAACCGTCATTAGACAGCCACCATTTTGGTGCCCTAAAATAAGTTGCTCCTCGAAGTCAAATATCAATTTTTTTAATTTTTTTTTTTTGTTCTAAAGCTTTGGTCAAGAAAAAACATGTTTGCACTAATAAATGTATCTCTAAGCCTAAAAATCTAAAAACACTTTTCAAAACTCAGATACTCTCACTTTTTTCACAAATATCATGGAAAAATAAGTTTTTTACTGTGCGTAATATCACTTTTTTTATTATGTATAAAAAACTAGCATTATTTCAGCTTTTCACTGATATCAAGAGTCCTTCCTGTTTTAGTAAACAACTTATTGGTAAATCGCGGGTCAATTTAATATAATAAACATTTATTCTTAATATTTTGTAAACTTTATTATTACATTAAGATAATAAATGT
This sequence comes from Timema shepardi, assembly GCA_902151425.1. Taxonomy (NCBI): domain Eukaryota; kingdom Metazoa; phylum Arthropoda; class Insecta; order Phasmatodea; family Timematidae; genus Timema; species Timema shepardi. The sequence goes on from CABFVX010002037.1 coordinate 33,405, forward strand.
TTACAGAATGTTTAAGAAACAAAGAGTTCTCGTGCAAATTAACTGCTTCAAAACAGTTTATATGAATCTAGATAACATCAGCTTCTTTCTTTTCACACAATTCATTCCTTGATCAAATTAATGATTTTCAAATAATCGCAATCGCAATCACAAGACGTTGGGTCAACAAATAAATATATTTTGAAAATCGTGATTTAATTATGAAAATTTAATAATTATTGACTAAGCAAATAACTGTTATTGTATTTAGTGCTGACCCCCCCAGTGCAATTCGTGCAAAGTAGTATGTATGGAACCTTGGCCTTTAAACAGGAGCATTGTAACAGATTGTTTAAAACAGCAGCAGTATTCTGATGACTTACTGTTGCCTTTGTTACATGATTAGCTTTAAGACACACTTCTGCTTATGCTATAGTTTGCCACCAGACTAGTCCAGCCACTAAACTCGAGAATCTGGCCAAGAACCTTCAGAAATGTCTGTTCAATATGAAAAGCTACGAACATGGCGACCAACTTGTATTCACCATCAATTGCAGGCCAGTTCCACTGGATGGATTTAATCAAGGCTAATAGAGGTTTGGCCACACATATTACAGAAACATGGGTTGTATTTAATAATGTTGTAATTTTTTTCTTATTTGGTCCATTACATGCTTTCAGCATCAACGGAAAAGTTGACATTCGTGAACAGTAGCTCTCCTTAAGTATTGTATCACGGGTGGTTGCTTGGGATAGTAACGGGGCAGTGACGCGTATAACAAGGAGCCTACTTAGTGGCTACCGCCTTCCGGTTAGCCTTTCTACTCAATCCACCAAGTGTTGTAGGTCAGGGGCAGATGAGAGACTGTTCAGGAACAAGATCAACAAGCTTGGAAGAGGGTCTGGCCAGTCGTCTCCCAGCTGGGTAGGCTGGGAGTGAGAGGGAGGTTTGGTGATGTTCAACTAAGTCATCATCAGCACCCATAAGCTCAGTTAGGGAAGGCTACCACCAAAAGACGGCCAACCTTATGACCTATAAACAGCAGCCCCGCTACTCATGTGTAGGCTAAGACGGGTTTAGTAAGCTGGAGGCCGAAACAAAGTACTCGATAAAATAAAGTGGCGAATCGAAAAAAATTGTTGACAAACATAAGATATGAATAGGGACCTTTGAACGGGGCCCACTGACAGGAAGAGGGGAGGAGATTGTGGAAACGATAGAGGAGAGGAAAATGGATGTCCTGGGCCCGAGCAAGATCAAGTGGGAATCAAAGAAAGGCTACATTTTGAATTTAAGTGGAAACTATGAAGGGAAGAGAAATTGAGTAGCCTTTGTAATGAGACAAAACCACCGTCGGAGGTTTTATGGATGAATGACAGGTTAATAGATATGGTAATAACTGATTGAGGGGGGAAAATGTATGTGTTTCAAGTGAAGGCCCCACAAGTGGGATCCCCAGCAGAAGAAAAGGACAAGTTTGAGGAAATTATATAAAGGCATATGGGAAACGAGTGGCAGGTAGTAATAGATCTTAACCCAAAAGTAAAAACATAGAGAGGGGAGTTTGAACCGTTATTAGGGAAAGAAGTATGGGAATAAAGAAACTAGGAGGGCTGAAGGCTTCTGAAAGTATGTGCAAGGAATAAAATTAAAGTGGTAAACATTTGGTATAATAAGGAAAGATAGAGCTGTAAGATCACTAGATACTTTAAGGATGGGGAGAAATTAATGTCAGTGATAGACTACTTTACATAAATGAATAAATTTCAAGGCAGACTATAAACATCAAGGTAATACCAAATGTGCCTTTAGATAGTAACCACAGGTTGCTGGTGGCACATATAAAAGTATGGTAGTGTAGGAGAAAGGTAGTAAAACAAGAAATAAGAAAAAGAGTGTAGAGGCTAAAAATCGAAGAGGAAAGAGAGTTTACCTCAGAGAGACAAGAAACTTGATGTCCAAGGATGAGTTGCAAAGTGTAGAAGTGAAATGGTATAGTTTAATAACAGTTTGATGGGAGCTGTGGAAGAGGTACGTTGGAGGACCAATGATAATATGAAGTAGAAGAAGACACCTTGGAGGAACTACAGGGTGAAGGAATCAGTGGAGGAGAAGAATAAAGCAATCATAAGTAGTACTAATAATAGGAGTAAGGAAAAAAAGGAAGAATACAGGGAGAACAATAAAGGAGTAAAGTGGGTGTTATAGAACAGGAAGAATCGGATGAAAAAATGGACAGAAATGCTTGAATGGGACATGAAAGTATATAGCCAAGTACTAAACAGGAAGAAGGATAAAATACAAAAAATTCAATTATGGATGAAGAAAGTTGAAGACAGAAGAGGAAGGAAAGGAACTATAGACGAATATTTTGAGAAAGATGCTCAACCTGGAAGAAAAAAGATATGAGAGTGAAACAGAGGAGGAGGAGGAAATAGCATAAGAGTATAAAAGAGGCCCCACATGGAAAGAAGTGGAGAGCTCAATGAAGAGGAGGAAACAAGGAAAAGCACTGGGTGTGGACGACTAACTGTTGAAATGATAATAGCTACAGGTGAAGCAGGCATACTATGTTTAACAAGGCTGCTGAGACTAATATAGAAGGAGAACAAGGTACTGGAAAACTGTAAAAAGGGAGTTACAATACATATTTTAAAGAAAGGCGATAGGAAGAGATGTACAAATTATAAGGGGCTAATGTTGATGTGCCACTGTACTAAAATATATTAGAAAATATTGGAAAAGAGAAAAAATGTAATGAAGGTGGAAAGAGGAACAGTACAGATTTAGGGAACAGAGTTCTACAATATACTTTATTTTTTCCATATGACAGCTGATAAAAAGAAGTTATGAAGTTGGGAAATAAATTGTAGTGGTATATATGGATGTTCAAATAGCATATGATAGCGTGGATAGAAATAAAGTTAGGAAAGTGATGGAAAAGGCTAAAATGGAAAGAGGAACTCTAATGAGAAGGAAAAGCATATATTAGGATAACAGGAGTTGTGTTAAGACTGATATTGGGAGAACCGAAGGGTTCCAAATAAAAAAACTGAGTGAAACAGGGGAGTGCCCTCTTACCACCACTATTTGTAATGATAATAGGAATGGTCATGAATAAAGTGGCAAGAAAGCTTGGGGAGGAAATAATGAAAGCCATGATGTTTGCTGATGACTTTATGCTATGGGGGAAAGAGGGGGGGCGTATTAGACGGAAGATAAAGTACAGGAACAGCTACAGGATTGTGTTGAGGAAGTGAAAAGTGTGGAAAGAGATTTAGCTAGGCAGAGTGTGAATTGATTGTAATGAAAAGGAAGAGGATAGTAATGCCCAGTAAAACTATAAAATTGTATGGAATGAAATTGAGAAAATTACAAAACGTAACATATCTTAGAAGCGTGATTGAAGCGAAAGGTGGAAGTAGAAAGGATCTAATGAGTAAGGTCAGAAGGGAGAGTTGTTTTATAGATGTGTACGAGATCTTCTATGTAGAAGTTCCCTTAAAGGGTAAGGAAGTGTTGTACATGGTGTACTTTGCATCCATTGTCACACATGCAGGAGAAATATGGACATTGAATTTTTAAAAACTAGTAAAATTGGAGGCCCTGGGCATAATGTTTGTGAGGAGCATGCTTGCTGTCAGGAAGAGGAGCAATATTATAATGAATCCATCCAGGAAAGAGTAGAGGTACAGTTGTGCCATCAGCTTCTTGGCCTTAAGGGAAGGTGTACGATTTAAGCACATTGTTGTACAGTTCCCGACTATATTCGCTCGTGTGTCGGAAGAGAGGAAGGGGAGGATTGTTACGAGTGCACTCCATGAGTTCATTGGCAGCTAATTACGTAGTAAGAGCGGATCTCCATCCTGGCGGACGTGATAAACCGTGCAAAGACCACTGCCATATGGCTGGCTACGATTTCCTAGTAAGGCGCCGCATGATTCATCCACATCCGTCGATCTATGACTTGTCCCCGCGGGCGCGCTTCAAGTGCAGTGCTGGTTGTGTCTACCCCTCAACGGCATAGTGAAGATTGCAAACAAGTAGAACAAACGATTAGTAATTTATATTAAAATATAGTTTACTCAAAAATGCCAATATTGAATTCATCCCTGAAAGAGGCAGGACTGTGGTAATCAATATAATTATTGGAGAGTATTGTGTCATCACTTGTAGCAACTACAAAGCTGAACCTTTTTATGCTACACAGTGACTGTATGAGATAGTAAAGGAAGCAAGATGTTTATAATGAGGAAGTAGAAAAACAGAATGACAAAAAAAATTATTAAAATTAAGTATGTAGAAAAAAAATAACGCAAGAAAGAGATGGTCAAATCAGATAGCAGAAAGGTTAGAAGTAAGAGGAGAAGAATGGAATCAATTAAAGAAGTAAGGATGGTAGAAGCATAAAAGAGGATGGAGACATTTTCTAAATTGACCCGGCAACCACAGGCTGGAAACAATTTATAATTATGATTATGATGGTGATGTTTGCTTGTAAGGCAATGTTACAATATTTACAACACTATAGTAGCATGAAACCTCTGTCACTTTCTTGTTACTTTGATCGACACATGAAATGCTTGTGACAAAATTATGAGGCTCGCCAACTTATCCTTTGGTGGGAATTTTAAAGGTAGAAATTTCTGTTCTGTTGAAATATGATTATAAAGCTGTGCCGCTGTAGCTGTGAGCAATGTTATCGTACGCACCAATCACATAAATACCGTGTAGAAAATTTAGGGGGCATAGGACACCGTCTTCTTGATCTCCCTGGATCTCTAAGCGAACAAGACTTGCTGTTATATCTGTAATTCTTTTTGTTGGTATGGAGAGGCCTGTTTCACAGACACGCCCATGTAATGTATATTAGAACTGAGGGTTCATGACTTTTCTTATGGAGAATAATGTTGCCTTTTGGAGTATTTTGACTGCGACTGAAAAATATTAATTAGCTTATAGTCAAAGCCAGTTGAGTTTTTCTATTTGCGTTCTCTGCTGAAGCGTAACCATAGAATAAAGAACACACTGGAGACAAAAGGTCAGGAGGAACGTCTGCAGCGTCTTCTTTTTTTATCACCGCGTCTTACCCCCTAATCGGGTTATCCACATATATCCTAGTTTTCAGCTTTTTGATTATCATTCAGGTGACCAACAAAAGTGACTTTTGCTCTATTATGACCTTTATAATTTGTTTAATAAATCTTTCACATCCAACAACATTATCATTGTGGTTTTCAAATGGAAAATATTGTAAATATTATCACGGTCAGTGGTTTGTGGTGATTTTTATCAAATAGGACTAGGTTTGAATACACCTTTCATTATGGGGTTAAAGAGGAATACTCTCCATATAATGTACAATATGTAGCTTAGAAAATACACTTTTACAGGTCATAAATTACCTAATTTAGCTCCCTTCAACCGATTCACAATATTTAGACATGGAAAAAACGAACAGATACATAAATAAATATATAAATTAAACATAATCACGAATAAAAGTAAACAAATAAATTAGCAAACAAGTAAATAAAAAAACTTAGAATCTTACCTATATTTGTATATTGGTGCAATCCTTCTGTCACCTTTCTGAATGAATTTGTCGATAACAGCGTCATATAATGATTTTTGACTCTGCAGTTAATCTAGCAAGCCTTTTTTCAACTACACCAGAGAAAGTGTGGATAGCCTATTCTCACACTGGATGTTACACACTGTTGTCTTAATACGTTCAAAAAACATTGGATGTGCTCACTAGTGTTGTTGATATCAAACAACATAATCTATATGTGTCTTGGAACGCTTCTTTTGCTAAGTCTGTTTCCTCCAGGAACTTCCTAATTTCAGTCACAGTCTTGTCTGAAAAGTCTGATAGTCTGTAAATTGACACTAATTCACTCCGAAAATTGCCAAAATTGAAAAGACTACCATAGCTTGACTTAAGTGACAAAAATAAACTTTCAGGAAATCGAGATTTGAAGCTTTTAATTTTTTTTTAATCTAGCAGCTCAATAAGTTGCAGCTCATTAAGATCTTGAAACCTCAGCTCCATTTGCCCAACCATGGTGTCAATAAGTTCATTATAAAGACGCACATATTTATTGGATTCAATGAGCCATCTTCTCTACGTCTCTTCTTAGAAGCTTCCACGTTGTCATCATCTTCTAATTTTCTATACGTCTCTTCAAAGTCGTTTCTAGCATCTTTGAGGTGAGAAATCGTCTCTTTTACTTTAATCGACGCAGTATTTCACATCGAAAGTTTTTGTTTGAAAATTTCTTAATAATGTGTCAGTGAGAGAAAAAAGTTTGCTGAAAACTTCAGTAGAAAGGTAAAATCGAAATATCTCAATTATTACGTATACTCTTTAGCAGTCACGAAAGCATCAGTATCCCAACTATCTGGATTTCCAGCAATATTCTCAAAAAACTGTATGAGCTCTGTTTTATTTTCATTAACCGTGTTCACAATTCTGGAATTATAATTCCACCTTGTACTGACAACTGTTGGAAACCGCTTCTTTGCCTCAGATTGATTAAGAGCGTTAATGCGTTTCGATGAATGTGAAAAGAAATTTGGAATGCCATTCAATATCTTAAAAAATATCTTGCATTCTGTTATATGATTCACAGACTGTGAAAGAACTAGATTAAGTTTGTGAGCATAACAGTGGATGAAGAGTGCACCTGGGCACCTCTTTTTCACAAGCATTTGTACACCATTTAAAGTCCAGAAAATGCAGTGGCTCCATAATACGCTTGTGCTACAAGTTTTGCTCACAATTGAAACTCGAAAGGATTCGAAAAACATGCTCACTTAAAATAATTTCAGTGCGATCACTGCTGACATCTAAAAAACCAATACATTTTTCATATATTTTGCCATCTTTCACATATCGAAGGACTGTTGAAAGTTGAGAGAGATTTGCAATGTCCGTAGTTTCATCCAACATTATTGCTAGAAAAAATGCATCATTTATTTCTGACTTAATCTTATCCAAAATTACATCAATCAGCACATTCAATGATGTCGTTTTGAATTTTGTTGGAGATTCCATTAAACGCTCCCCTACTCTGGAGATGAAACTCCAATTTACTATCGTATTTAAAAAGTAACTGCATTATTTCAATGTAGTTTCCACGGTTAAGGAAATCTTCCCGTTCGTCGTGACACCTGAATAGCAGCTCTTGCTTAGCCAAAAAAACAGCACACATCAATTAATCGTTTCATTAGTTCCCGGTTTGAATCACTCTCTGCATTGTTTTAAAACGTCTAACCTTTTTTGCTCACTCAGTTGAAAATCTATTCTGGTTTTCCCGAAAGTTTTTAATTTAGTTATTGCGGATAGGTGTGAGTGAGTCTTTTCATGGCGCATCTTGGCTTTGTGGAAATTGCTGATCACAAAGGCAGTTATTAATTCATACTCCCTGATTTGTTTCGAGCAGCACACAAGGCCAACAAAACAGCCTGTTTCTTGATTTGCATGCAGTTAACCATTTTGAAGAAGTATAATATTCTGTTTTGAAATGACGTGTATAGTCTTTCATTTACGTTATAGCAGAAATGTCTGGAGTTGGCCTACCTTACATTATTACTTGCTGCTTTTATCAAAAGTAAGGGCTCCAAACGAAACTGCGAATAATCGGTCGAGAGCACAGCATTGAGAAAGGTGATCGGCACTGCTACATCCCATTAAACTATCTTCACTAACCCTGCTGCTTGTCTCAGGTCCCTTACCCGAGCTTTTCTGTGAGGGAACAGTTTTCAAATCCGAGTCCCCTTCCATAGTTCACACTTTCAAACGCTGTCAAACTAAATTGACAATCGAACACTTTAACACTTCACAAGATCTCTTGCATCAATGGGAACAATTACATAAGATTAACAACCACAACACTACCACTTATAAGAAGCAAACAAAAACTACATTTACCTGTGACAGAACGCCAAGTGTTGGCATATATCTTATTATAGAGACGGACTAGGCTGGCTTCAACTAGTCCTCTCCCCGGTAAGAGCCGATAAGACTCGAGCGCTTCCGATGTTAGTTGGGAGAGGGGAAGGGGGCCGATCAAATAGCATTGAGTAGTGTGACAGCACTTCTGATGTGAGTGTATTGTCACTGTAGGGGGGGAAAGGGGTGGTGCACAAATAGCGAGCACATCATTGAGTATTGTGACGCAAATTGAGACTCAGATATATGTTATTTTATGCTTTTATTTCCCGTGGAAATTTAACTCAAAATAGATGAACTAAAAATGTCTGAGGACTAGCCTAGTCCTACTAGTCCATCGACGGAACTGATAAAGGAAAGTTGAGGTTTGAGTTGTGGTAGTTGATCGAGAATTATCTTAATTTAACGGGTAGTTTGTGTGTTTGTAAGCTCTTTACTTGCCACTCTTAGAAAGTTTGCTAAGTTGTTTGTAAACATGGTTTGTAAGTAAGACATTTTGAATACAGACTCAGATTCAGAGGCCTTTATTTTCTCTCTTATGAAGCGTGTAACGGAAACCAATGCCATTCTCTCTTAGATAGACCTAACTTCTTCTCTTACCTCACTTGATGTTGTCAGACAATTTGTTAGATTTGTGTTGCACTTCTAGTGCTTTTTAGCAACCAAATTGTCACCTTACTGGAAAGCCTTAAAGTCTGTGGTATTGGTAACATCAGTAACTCTCTTAATTTTATCGTCTTGTAGAAAAGTAACATTATATATATGTATATAATCGAGAGAGTACCCTTTTGATTTTATGTGAAACTATTTCATTTGAATTGACGATATTGTACAAAACTTACACCTCTTTTGTTTTTTCATCTTGCTCTGATGAAGTCTGAGGACTGTCCTCAGGTAAAGCATTTGGCAAAGAAGATGAACTTTTGCGTTTCTTTGCTACGTCAGAATTTGTTTTATTTAAGTTAAGTGGACACTTCTTGTGCCACTTCGCCCGGATGTTTCTAACTGTCCCCTCTATGCCTTCTGCTTCACTCAACTTGTGTATATTCAAAACATGGGGCAATGAACCAATATTCTGATTCTCTTGTGGCCAGAACTAACAAGTGGTCTAGCAGTGTGTGAGCCTGGTCAAATCAAGACTTCATCACTAGGGCTATGATATATGCAGCATCTGTTCTAATCTATGACGCAAATACGTAGAGATTAAAAGATAATATAATCGACGCCGGAGGTGTTCTCATCTTAGGACCCGAGGTTCATGTGTTCATACCACACTGGAGTCAACGGGGTTGTTTTTGAACGATTAAAACCTGTATCACTATTTCTTTAGAAGAGTGTTTAAAGTCGTCGGTTCCATTTCGATTGTGACATGGTAAAGAATCTTGAAAGGTATGTGGAAATACCTTCCCAGAAAAAATTGGTAGGCCCTCTCGTTATCGCTCATAGAAATTATCGTGTGCTGATAAAATCAGTCAGTTCTTAAAGTGCGCGTAAAATATCCCATATAAGAAAGCCAACATTTGCCAGCTGCAGACACCTTGAAGCTATTTTCAAAAAGTTTCAAATCAGTCTTATTTGCAAAATAGATAAAAATCAAATTACGGAAAAAAAAACTTAAAAATAAAGTATATATTGATTTTATTAAAACTGTGTGTAGCCCTTAAGGTAAAGAGATAAATTTATAGACTTGTAATTTACAAAAAGATAATTTCTAACCAAAGAAAGTAAAATTAAAATTTGTCCACTAGGAGCTGAGAAACATTCAATGTTAGAACACCGGCACTGTGGCCAACTGTTGGGCACCGTTTTAGTGTCTACGGGTTTTCGAGGGGCTCACTATCTGAAAAGGTCTCTTCTGACCTCATTCGTTACCACAGATAGTGGGAGATTCCAATCAAAATAAACAGCTTTTTAGTATGTACCAGATGTACTAAAGTGAAGGTTTGGTAAACAAGAGAGGGACAATAGAATGGGGGAATACATCTGTAGACTATGGAACATTCGTGAAGGTCAACCTCTACTCTCGACTGAGACCTCGTGAAGGAACATGCTTAATTCACGTCGGGAATATAAATTAACTGTGTTAATTTAAATAGCTACGTGATATATCATATCACATAATCTCGGAGCAGTAGCGACATTAACAAATAGTTCATCAGTATTTCATAAATATCTTTAATCTAATGATAAATCACACCCACATACCTGCAAATGAGAAACAGTACCTTATCGTGTCGTTCCCTTATGTGGTAGCCAAGAAACTGCATATAGCTCAAAAAACAACTACATACATAATTCATACCCAATCACTTTTTTCAAACTTCCATATCCTTGCATACTCCCTTCGCTTCAACAACATCCATAAACCGAGTCATGCATCCTTTTTATTCTTAAAACTCTTAATGTTTCTCTTTTTCACACATTCGTGTACAATATTTAGCCACGTCTTGAAAGACGTACTCCTTCCTTTTGATCCACACACTCCACACTCTACCTTCATATATTTGCTCCATCACTTGAGCCACAATCATCCTCTTAACATGTCCAAACCAACGTAAGACGCTTATATAGCATTTACCTATTGGATTCCCTTTCAAACCACTCTCCTCCAGCTCCCATTCATTCATCACTGACTTTGTCCATACGAGCTTTTCCACGTATATTTCTTAGATATCTCATTACAAACACATTCACCTTGCTCTTGTGTTTCCTCTGACAAACCAATGTTTAATATCCATATAACAATGTTGGTGTTAACACACTTTTATATGCTGACATCTTTGCCTCGTTCGGTATTACTTCATTCTTTGTGAAAGTCCACAGGACATGGCTAATAACTAAAGAATCAAAACACGAGTTGTACGATCCACAAGCCGGGTTGGTACAATTTTGTGTGTATGTTTCATTAAAACCCCGCCCGTAATCGTTACACAATGTGTTGAGACATGGCGTTGTGGATGACTCATATCAATTTAAGATAGATGCTTGATTTTGTGCATATGATCATGTACTTTTCACATTTTGTAGATGTTAGTTAACTCTTGTATTTAGTGTTACATTTAGACTCTAACTCGTTCTAACATTAAATTGAACCCTAATATCAAAGTTTATATAATTTTATGTCAGGTTTGAGAATATTTTCCTGTGTTAAGAGATTGTGTGACTATTTAGCTAACAATTAATAAAGCCCCTTTCCTGATTTGTGGATACGAGAGAAGATATATCTCACTTTAAGTGCGGAAGTCCGTTCAGGGCTCTGGTCTTAGGAGCTCCTATTTCAAACTTCAAATAAGCAACACAGGTCATCAGGTGTGATTTTATCGATATTAAAAGACAAGTATTTATGCTTATCAAAGATATATATTTTAGAGTGTAAGCTAACGTTTTATGCCAAATTGAAATAAAACATAATTCTACTAAACATTCTGCTTTAAAAATATATATTTTCCCATCTGTATGTTTAATATTTAGTTTAGTGTTATGAATGATAGTAAATGTGACCCAAACAAGAACTTCAATGCGTGTATCACTTTTCTTGCAGTGCTAATGGCCTAATCTTGTGGATGCCAGATTTGTTCAGTCAGTTGTATGTGGACTATGCCCTCCATCCTGAGGACCAGAGGACAATTTGTCAAGTAGTGCAGCGTGGCCTCATGGCCTCCAACCAAACATCGGACACAGGATTGGATTGCACCAATACTGTGGACGCAGGAGTCTACCAGAACACACTCATCATAGGAGGAGTGGGGATGATGGCATATATCATAAACGGCTACTTCATCGACTCCGTGGGGAGGAGGAATATTCTTGGTAAAAAGCCACGTAGGGATGTTTGATTACAATATCTGGACAAATTTTCAATTTTGTATTAATTAATGGATTTTATTTGAAATTTGAGTTAGTTTTAGAAAACCTTTCTATCTATAAAACATTATTATTACTATTAGCACCGCGTCTTACTACCCGTTCGGGTTGTACGCACTTACGCTAATGTGTAATGGTAGGGTGATTGTTAGATGAAATGGAGGACCTACAGTTTAACGTGGAATCCGAACCACGGTGGAGGCCTGGCATTCCTCACATTCACAAGATGTCTTGTCAGAGGTGAAGGAAGGGTTTGGTGATCAGGTAAATCTGTGCCGGGGCCGAGGATTGAACCCCGGCCGCCAGCACAGAAGTCTGACATCTTACCCCTAGACCACCAGGTCACCCATCTATAAAGCAATTTATTTGCCAAATTCTTCTGTATTTTAAAACAAATACAATTCCATTACATTGCACATTTATGTTCAGCCATTGTTAGTAAGGATTTAAATAAAAAAGATTAATCAAACTTCATACTTAAATATTTTAGTGGTAAAATAAATTAATTTAGAAAGTGTGCTATAAACGTGGACTTCATATTATTTATGTTATTTGTTGCACAACGTTATGAACATAATAATGTACAGACTGTTAGAACTAAATATAATTTTATCTAACGAAGGAAGATAATTTCATTAATTGAGCACAGCTGTTGGCAGAAAGCATCAAAACCTAAATTAAGGACTGGGTTGTTTGTTGTTGCAGTGATCAACTTGGTGACATCAGGTACTGCCGGTATAGGCCTGTATTTTGTCCGCTCTCCAGGTCAGGTACTCTCCTTAGCGTGTGTTTTCTTGGCCCTGTCGTCCACGTGTATCAGCGTGGTCAGCACGGCTGCCATAGAACTCTTCCCGACACATTTGAGGTACTAGTTGATTTTATTTTTTAAGATTATATTAAATAAAACAAAAGGGAGACAAAGGAAACTGATAGAGAATGATAAGACACTTAACTAAATGTCACTGGTCAAAGTTCTATCATTATTTACCATTTTCCCTTTACTCCTTTTTGTTTCTTATTTTAGGAAGTTGCGTTGCTCGTTTCATATTTTCTTTTGATGAGTTCAGATAGAATGAAAAGTAGATTTAAAGTGATAATCACAGGCCCGTGGTATCTCAGGGGGTGAGAGGGGAAAGGGGTTATTTTGTATTGTATCCCCTTTAGCATGTATGCGGTTTTCAGACAGTGGTATCTCCAGGGCGTAGAGGGGTAATTTGTATCGATTGAGGGCGGTGGCGTGGGATGGTTCGAGGGGGAGGATGAATTTGGGAGGGTCGGTGGCTCGTGGACAGGCGCATGGGTATTTTAAAGGATACCCCTCACCCTAACCTCTGTGATCTTTAAAGGATGTACAAGCTCTTTCCAAGTATTGCCTTTTTCTCTCTTTCATCTTTCTTACTGGGATCATCAACTTTAGAACGAAGGTTAAATAAATAGCACAGCTTATTTTTAACAAGTATATTCTTAAGATTACAACGATACATACATATATTCCGTAAAATGATTATAAAAATCTCTCCTCTCAGAAAATATAGTTTTCAATAAACACATACGCTACAACGTCATCGTCTAGCAATGCATACATATATAGCGCACAGTGATTATAAAAATATATTTTTATCCCAGAATATATGGTCTTCAGTAAACACGTACGCCTCCTCGTCATAGTCTAGATATAGCCCGCGCCAAAGACGGGCTCGGGCTAGTGTGATGATGTAGAGTCTGCATACGCTTCACCACTTGAAAAATTCGTACGTGCCATTCCCCGGATATGTCAGACCTCACTGTGAAGCGTTAAAGCGATGCCGATACGTCGCACTAAAGTTTTTACCCTGAAGACGGACTCTTCCCACAAAGTCTAGCACGATGAGAGACACTTGACTCGATCGTACTCTTCGCGCTCGATCTGGTCCGACACCGTCAACAAGGCGTCTTCCACCTTCTGGCTATGGAGAATTTCTGGCTCATCCCCTTCCTGAGCTTGTAGACGGGACAGGATGTAGAGAAGCTCTTGATAGACGGGCTCGCTTTCCACATACCAGAATTAAGACGTCCGAGCCAGTGTATAGAGGAATCGCAGCGCTCACTGTACCCCTTGTCGACCTCTGCGATGTATTATTCTAACTTGCCATTCGAGATCTTAATATCACTAATGTCCTCCAGAAGGTAACCCGAGTGTCTAAACATATCGAGTGTGATGCGTATCTCTGCATACGTTCGCCTTTATACGCTCAAGATGGAGGGGGAAACCATATCTGAAGGATGATTCACCCTCCCCTTCTACACTATATCCTTCACATAAATCTACGAACTGTGTGTCGAGTTTAATCCTAACCATTTAACGTATATTCCATCTCCGGAACGTCTGATTATGTTCACTATAAGGTAAACATCTTGTACTGTTAATTATGAACGGACCTAAGATCTATCGACCTTGACATTACTGGTAACGGTGAGTGGCGAAGTATAGCGGACAAACTTTAAATTAGTAGTTCCACAACATGGCGTCCTAAATGAAGATTTAGAACGGAAGTTTTAATAATCTTTTATAAACTATTATTTCAATATGTGTTAAGTAATTAAATATCTTTGTACCTTTTTTAGATAAATAATTTTACCTTAATTTTTCTTTTATATCTTTTATTTTAAAAATGCTTAGTCTTCAAAAATTATATTATTGTTCCTTTTGTTATCGGTGAAAACGAACTTATCTCTGATTGGCTAAACTAATCTCAGGATTCCCCGTTCAGAGAGATTTCCTTTTGTCTCGTTCATTCTCTATTTGGACCCTAGAAGCGTGAGACGTAATTTTTTATTTCTCTTATTTTCTTAATTTTATTCAAGAAGCTTTTCTAAATTAACATGTAGTCTTTTACTTTTGTTTATTCCTTTTTTAAGGTTATGGGTTAAAGTTTCCGTGTAGTTATGTTGTTTAATTAATTACCTTTTTGATTTTCAATTTATTATGCATTTTTGTGGAATTCTAATGTAATGTGGAGATTGTCAACCATGTGGCCTGGTTCCTTTTGTAATATGGTTTTGCATCAATCGACATCTTATAAACCACGCATTTTAAAGTTTAATAGAACAGGGGATTAAATATAATGTTTGAAGATGATCATCTTTGTAGTAATTAATTTTATTTTTGGTTTTCTCTGTTCTGCAGGAGATATCTTTTTTATGCCTTAAACAAATCGGTAATGTAATAGATATAAATGTTTTCTTTTATTTTAAATTAATCTTTGTTAATCTTTTATTATCTTTTTTTTATCTTAATCTTTTATTATGTTTTTTATTACCTGGTTGTGTTTAATAAATAATACAGTCCTTTTATAATTGGGTTATGATTTAAAATTAAACACGTGGGAATCCACGTATTTTGAATAACTTCTTAACCTACTTGGGTATTTATTAATTAATTATTTACTATGCTAATTATTTACTTATGCTCTCTTTCAGTCTTGGCAGGAAATCTACCCCTTTTTAATTAGACTTATTTAGTGTTACTGGACACCTCTCAATGAGGCGATCAGTACATAAATGAATCAAAAAGGTAATTAATTAAACAACATAACTACACGGAAACTTTAACCCATAACCTTAAAAAAGGAATAAACAAAAGTAAAAGACATGTTAATTTATAAAAGCTTCTAGAATAAAATAAAGAAAATAAGAGAAATAAAAAATTACGTCTCACGTTTTTAGGATCCAAATAGAGAATGAACGAGACAAAAGGAAATCTCTCTGAACGTTGAATCCTGAGATTAGTTTAGCCAATCAGAGATAAGTTCGTTTTCACCGATAACAAAAGGAACAATAATATAATTTTTGAAGACTAAGCATTTTTAAAATAAAAGATATAAAAGAAAAATTAAGGTAAAATTATTTATCTAAAAAAGGTACAAAGATATTTAATTACTTAACACATATTGAAATAATAGTTTATAAAAGATTATTAAAACTTCCGTTCTAAATCTTCATTTAGGACGCCATGTTGTGGAACTACTAATTTAAAGTTTGTCCGCTATACTTCGCCACTCACCGTTACCAGTAATGTCAAGGTCGATAGATCTTAGGTCCGTTCATAATTAACAGTACAATCTACATACGAAGTCTTTTTGAGCTCCTTATCGTAGAATCTTCCCATGATAGGCTTACCTTTCATATCTTTGAATAGAAAGGTCCTGGGATTCGTCTCGACGACGTTACGTATTTTAAACATCTCAGTCAACCACTTTGTGGTAAAACCCTTTTTTTAAACATACCGATAGGTGTTATTTTTGGTTAAGTATCACCAAACGCACCCTTTCATAGTTATATTGAATCGTTCCACGATGCTTGCCTTCACGTCCAGATTTTGAGTAGTGTAGTAACGCACGCCGTCACTATCAAGAAATTTCCGGACTAGCCGTGCTGTGAACTCTGTCTCCATGTCCGTCTGTAAACATAGAGGTTTACGGCCGCTTTTTATGAAAATGTCCCGAAAGGTGTCTCTCCCGATGCTCCCCGTATTGGATGGAAGCGTCCTCACCCATGCCATCTTGCTAAACACGTCGATGACGGTGAGCAAGTACACTGCACCGTCGTTGTATTTTCTGAGACTTCAAATATAGTTGAGATCGGCTTGCCAGAAATCTTCAATGTTTGACAACACGTGCTTGTTGTATGGAAACTTTTTTATCACCGGTTTGTGTAGTGTATAAGCGTCCTGCAAACGAAGCCATTCTCATACTTTGTCGGGATCTTTCTTGGACGCCTTTATGAGCGACGTCCCCCCCTGCGAACCCTGCAGGATGAAAAGGGTCGTAATAGATGTTGGCTAAACGAGCCATTAAGCTCGGAACGGCAGTCACCTAGCAATAAATACCCATGAGGAGTACTTGTAGCATCAGCGTAAGCCTCTTGTAAAACACGGGGGTTTTCAAGACAGACTTGACGTGCAACGTGTTGAATCTAAGCTTTATCCCTGGGATTTTTTAAAAGTACGATATAATGTGCGTTTAAGGAAATGTCTCTTTGGCCCTTGCCCTGGTGGAATATATTTTGTGTAAGGTACATGGCGCTAATATTTTGATGGTTGCATCCGTTGGTGAAAATATCGACGACCACTTCGTTGGCTTCACGCATCAGGTCGTCAAGGAGAATCAGCTGTGGAGAGTCATTACAGGTGTAATCTATTTCCAGTAAACCCTTACAGAATATGACGTGGGGACTTGACCCATCTAGTTCGAATATCGGTTGCCATAAAGCATAATACCATGTGATTTTATTAAATTTAACGTCACACTTTGTGTCCAAGTGACGGATAAAGTCGGCTAAAATTGCGTCTTTCCACAGCTGGAGTGTACATTGATGATGGCCTAAAATGGATGTTTCAACTTGTCCATAATTCTTGAGACTGAGCTTATAAAATATATGAACTTGCATTTATAGGATAGGAGGGAGGGGGTTGTAGACGTTAAAATACAAACATAAGAGTTTTTATAATATTTATACACAAGAAAAATAGCTCACACCATGAAAAGTATACTTGGAATATTTATTTATACAAATACATATCACACGATGAGAAGTATAGTTGGAATATTTATTCATACAAATCAAAGTTTTATAATATAGCTCACGCCATGCAAAGTATACTAGGAATGTTTATTTATTTATACAAATCAAAGTTTTAAAAATATTGCTCACGTCATGAAAAGTATAATTAGACACAGAAATAAAAGTGTATACAAATATATTTCACACCATTAAAAGTATACTTGGAATATTTATTCAGACAAAACAAAGTTTATACAAATATATCGCACACCGTGAAAAGTATACTTGGTCATTTATTTAAAATATATCTCACACCATCAAAAGTATACTTGTAATATTTATTTATACACAAATAAAAGTTTATACAAATATATCTCACACCATCAAACGTATATTAGGAATATTTATTTACACACTAATAAAAGTTTGCTCACGCCATGAAAAGTATACTTAGAATATTTATTTACAAAAAATGATAGTTATAGATTATATCTTACACTTTGAATTAAATTATACAAGTTTGGGTGTAGAGGAAATAAAATCAATTTCTTGAGCTCGTAGAGGGAATAGTTGACTCGGTATTATATACAAAGTCCAGTTTAAAGAATATTTGAATATATATATATATATACACAGATGGTTTCAATTTAAAATATATATGCAATGAAAAATTGACTAGGATTAACATATATACAAACAACTAATTATATTTGACTAGAAATAATCAGATAGTAAAGGATTGTACTGGTGAACAAAATAATATTAAAAAGTATCCCGGTTGCATAAAATAAATCAATAAAAAATATGCGTGTGTTCATGCAAAAAAAAATATTTTTAAAACAATCTAAAATTTTTGAAAAATGGTATGCCGGTGTAACTGTCTAGAGTGAAAGAAAAAAAATGTGATTATTCAACCCGTGTAGATAATCACCTTTTAGTCTTGGCGAGTGCGTTTACAAGGAATCTGCGGAACGGTACATGAAGTCGCAAGACCTTTTCTTAAAATCTGTGCGGTATATGTATGTATCTTTCCGTGGCCCGTTCGGTGACCATCACTTTCAAAGCTTCAAAATTAACGTCATTCTGGTGCCATAGATTCTGGTGCCATAGATTATGGTGATTCCACGAACCTTGCACACCGTTTTTTTTTTTTCAGGATCACCACCAATACAAACTCGGTACGCGTAATTCTTAGGACCACTAGATACAAAGGCATTAATGTAGCATGTAGCATCCCGGACCGTAATCTTGAAGTTCGTCAGTGAGGTCACCTAAAAACTCTCCGGTTGGTGGAATCCAATTCCGTGAATAGAACGATATCTGTATCGTGAAACAAAACGTGGTCCCCCAATTGTTTAAGGATGCTGTATAAGTGAAACCTAGCCATAGCAGTCGTGTAGTATGCCACCTACACATTTGTGTTAGGGTTAGGGCACAAAGCGTCACGCACATCCTCGTAATTGAGGAACATAACCTCAACATTTACATCAATTACGCTGTCCATGGTGATCTACGGATCCGTCAGGTACTTGTGGATGCCCTGATAGTCGTTAACAACGGCTAACTGTGGTAAATCGGGTCTTTGCCCAAACTTTCCCCATAGCGAATTTAAAAAAAGTTTAGCCAGTGTGCGGAGACCATGGTTTGTACAAACTGAGCCGAAATCAAGTTTTACCACTTCCCTTTCCTCATAATTTTGAATGTAAGCTAGCTTCTTGTGAGGTACACCACTCTGGCCATCCGCTGGCTTCTTGTTTAGTTTTCGAAAAAGTATCAATGTACCCGTGAAACAATAGGCCCGAACGTGAATGACGTCCGTAAACAAATACATTGTACTCCCACACTTCGTGTACTGCTTCAAAAGTGTAGACTTTCTCAACGGCTTTCCGGATCTCGTCAATCACCTAAATTCCAGTCAACAGGCGATCGTTTTTTTCGTTGTGCTGACACGCGCCTTGGTTTTTCTCCTCCCCGCAATTCCTGCACAAGATGAACATTAACTTGTCGTGCATCCGTGTAGGCAATACAGGCATGAATAAATCCCGCGGAGGTGTCACGGTAGCTCTGTCTATGCTTTCTACTTTATCTATAGGCGGACCATTTGGTTCCAAGTTAATTTTGGGGTGGCCGATGGGATAATTTTTGTACTTGCAAACGTAAGAATCCAATGAACACACATACAAGTACTTGACCTTCTCTCCACAATAAAGGTCTGCTTCGTGGAAGAGCTTTATACAATTTGTACACCCACCAAAGAATGCGTTACTGAGACTGAACAGCTGCCTGCTGTACACCTCATGCTGGAGTACAAATAGTTTCAAGTCCTTGTCTGTGCGTTTCATCGCATTAAACATACACTCCCACATCTTTACGACCGTGTAACCGGCATGCTTAAACATTTCCACGCAAGCCATGGTCGCTTCATAACGAGTCTACATGGTCTCATGGCAGCTGTTTTTGATAGTGGTGGTTCTGTCAGGATAACAAAGAGTGCACCGTGCCAAAAGCAGCCCCAGAACTGGAAGATGGTGGTGTTATCTCCAGCTTTAACAACGCCATCTACACGTCGGCCTAACACATATTCGTTGGTGGCCCTCCGAGCAGAGCTATTGTACAGTGACGTGCGACTGTTAGTCTGCACACCGGTAGCCACCGTTAGGGATAATACCGATAGTATTCTCCTTAAGATGACTGTGGCGGTAAACCAACATGGACGCTCCAGCTATCGTACACGCCTCTCTGAAAGTATCCACCTTTGCTTTTTCCATAAGCATATCTCTAAACTGCAGACAGGCCTTCCGTAGGATCTCTACATCTTTCACGCAATACAGTTCCAGCTCGAGGTTAAAAAGAAAGACATAATTTTCTTTTGCCAACGCGTCATACCACTTCTCAAAAGTTCTCCTTTCACTCAATTGACATCTCACCGATGCCGTAGTCCTCCTTTGGCGGCAAGGGACCCCTATACCCCTTGTTATTTTTTTATTGAAAAAATGGGGGAAATGTCTCTTGGCCAAAGAGTCGTCCAAGCCTTGTCTTGTCTTGGGCATCTTGGACAACGACATCGGGAGAAAGTTTAGCGAGTCAATCAAGTGGAGCGGGCCGCAGCGCATGGACAGGATTTTCCCACAGTTCGTTATGAGCTATGGAGTCCATTTTTAACCTCATTAATATATTTAAAAATAAACCAAACTGCCACCAAACTGGCACATGTTATGAGTCATCGTGGTTGCGACAGTGCGATGACGTCATCGGAAAAAACCCTTTGCAGGGGGAGGGTTGTCAGGGTCAATGACCTCATGTACTAGCTGATGGTTTCAATGTCACGATCTATTCCTTTCAAGTCGAGCCGTCAAACTGGCACCAGTCATCAGGGAAAACCCATTGCTTGGGGAAAGGTGGGAGGGTTGTCAGGGTCAATGAGCTCATGTACTATCGCATGGTTTCAAGGTACGTCATCTATTCCTGTCTTGTCGAGCCACCAAACTGCCGCCTGTCATCAGGGAAAACCTATTGACACATCTAAGGCCATAAATAAACCTTTGAGACTTTGAAACTTGCCAACAGGTCGCTAACCCCATGTCTTCATGAAAATAACCAGAGGGGAAAGGGGGCCAAACATGGAGAGGGAGTGGAAAAGCACTGTACTCAGCCAGTGATATAAATAACAGCCAATCACAGCGCTGTTCCCATAAGTCCCACACATACAAACTGGTGAAATGAGGTCAGTAGGGAGGAGGAATGAGGTAGGGGAGGAGGAAGCCAACAGCCAATCAGAGCAAGAGGGCATGGTCACGTGATAGCTCTAAGCCCATCGGCGTCAGGGTCAAAGTTCAAATTACCCTGAAACTCCCCGCCCTCTACTCTAGACCTCTTGAAGACAGTATTATAGTGATCGTCAAAAAAATCTAACTCGAAATTTAAGTGTTTTTTGTGATTCTGTCTGTCTATATCTTAGACTAGAGCTGAAACTATTTTACCGATTAGGCTAAATCTTGGTATCTAGCGTTTTCATAAGGAGGAAGGAGTTCTTGGGATTAATTATATATATCGGTGACTCTAAAATTAAGGATAGCTTACTGAAGGGTAAAAGAGGGAAAATCTATTTTCTCAAAAGTATCTCTACCTATATTAGAAAAAGTTACCATGAATCCGTTCGCCAAACCTTATGATCTCCAAGATTTGTTGATTTTCTTCTGATAGTCTTAAGATTCACATAAACACACAATTTGTTTTAAATTATCAACCTTTTTATAGTGAGATACGAACTTATGAAAATAACCGTTTGTATGTTTCCTGGTAAGTGTGTGGGTCATGCTCTTCTTTCCTATTTTCAATTTATATTTTACTTAAATGAATCAGAAATCTCCCGTCTCAGAAAATGAGTAAAAATTAATAAAGAAGCTAGTGTACACTTATCATCACAATAACTGTCTATACAAATACAATCATCTGCTTATAAACTCTTGTTGTGATACATTTTCATGCCATAAGAAAATAGTTAAGAAACAGCTAAGATAAATAACTCAAGTGTTTTCTGAAAAATGGCCCTCTGTGTCACTGCTACCTAGTTTACTATATGCAAATATGTTTGTATTTTTTAAAAGGTACCTTCTAACCGGTCCTAACATGTAGTTGTTACATCAGCTAGTAATCTCCTGTAATCATGTTGGTTTGTAGAGCGATGGCGATATGCATCTCGCTGATGATGGGGCGACTTGGCACAATGGCGGCTTCACTGATGGTTGGACTACTCTTGGAACTCAACTGTGCTTCGGTCTTCTTCACACTATCAGGGATAATCCTGTGTAAGTTAACTTTTCATGTCCAACATTGGCAAGCATGCAGAAACGGAACTTTGTTCCTAAATACTCACCCTGACTCTTCTGCTGGCTATCGTTGAGTGAACACAACACTAAAAACTAAATTGAATTAGAAGGTTTGCTTAGTACTTTTCTATTTCAGATACTGCTTTGAGATCATTATTAGAAATAATAAATGAGTGATTAAGACTAACTTTTTAATTAGACCAGTTCTAATAATAGCAGTGTGATATTAGTGGTTAGTGCCAACTTCTGTACCTATAGTGTGTTGTGTGATCAGCACAACGAGGCCTTTGGACGTTAATCTGTTGTTGTTGTTTTTTTTAACAAGAACTACTACTTTTTCATTCAAGTAGCATATCATCTGTCCTCTCGAGACTGAGTTGACCCCTTTCAAGTCCTCCTGCTTCACAGAAAATCTGTAAGCACCAGGGATCAAACCCGGGACTTCTATATCGGTAGCCATGAACTCTGATTACCAGACCAGAAAGGGTGTCCGTGGCTAGTGGTGCAATATAACTACGATAGTAGTACACTGGCCCCGTCGTCCCACCTTGGATAGAGTGTATATTGTGATGCCAGTGTGATTTTTAGAGTTTTTATCGTTTTTTATCCTGCGGTATGTTTAAGGATGTGGGCACTTGTGGGGTCATTGGCCTTGTTCTTAGGGGTTGATTATTTTCCAGTCTTGTTCATTCCTCTCCATTTTGTTAGCACTGTGTGCCTATTTGATTTTTTAAATGTGTGCCCTATTTGGTTTTATGTGGCCCATGGTTTTTCTATGTGTGCCTCATTAGATTGAATGCTTGGATATAATTTAGGATTGTGTGGGTGTTTTTCCGGGGTTCTGTTATTTTTATTGGCAGTCCCTGGTGTCGTGCACCGCTTCCTCGGCAGTGGCAACGATTGCAGCCATACATTTTTCTCTGATGGTCACCAAACACCTCGTGAACTTAGTCAGAGCTCTACATCACCCATTGGGCCACCTATAGAGACCTTTCACTTTTCTCCCCCCTCCATTCCTCCTCCCACAATTTTGTCACATGCCCTGGGAGGGTTTGAGAAGGTAATGACCTACACACTCATTGAAAGAAATTTTAATTTTGCAAACGACTACCGTGTTTAGGAGTATCATTGACCCCTAATGAAGATCCATTCACCCTCCAACCAGTGTGACTAACCGTGTCCATATTTGATCACACTCGTCCTTAGAAAGTCATCTGGGGATTTTGAACTCAGGAGTACTGATCCAGCTTAGGTAGGATATGCAGGATCAGGTTTATCCCCTTTTCTTTGAGTTTTCTTGTTACCATACTAAGTTGTTCAATATGTTCATCAGAGGTTCTAGACGCCATTAGAATATCAACACACAGGGCGACAAAACTAAGTAATTCTTTTCCAAGAATATCTTCCAAACCTCTTATTAATTTACTTGTTGGAACACAAAGTCAAAATGGAATCCTCTTAGAACAATAAGTTATCCCATTGTACATGTTAAACGTATATTTGCGGTATTCCTAAGGTAGTTCTAATTGCCAGAGGTTAGGTAACGGCAGCCTTAAATGTTTTGTATCAACTCACTCGTGGTCGCAGGGATTTCGTTATCATTTACTAAAACTTGATTAATTCTTCTAGCATCCAAACATAGCTTAATACCTCCCCCTTCCTTTTTGATAACGACAATAATTGAATTGATAATCTTAGAGCAACATCGCTGAGTAATATCCCAACTTATCATGTGATCTAAGATATATTGTACCGCTTGCCGTTGACTGCATGGCACCGCATACGACTTACAATTAAATATCACTTGGTTCGTTACCTGTAAAATGTATTCAGACCTGGTATCTCTGAGAATACATCCTAAAACGGTCACATTATCTCAACCATCTTTTGTTTACTTTCAGTAGGGATTTCTCATACTTTACCAACCTTTTCTTCGATTGCCCCCAAGAGTATATTTGCGTCATTTATATTGATTTGTTGTGTTCTTAAGTTTTTTATCTGATTTCATTTTTCACTGTTTGTTCTTTTTATATACATGGATAGCAGTTTTAAAACTGATTCTCCTACAAATGGAATTTGTACCTCATAGGTATTTTTATTAATTGACATGTTTATTTTGAAAATTAATTATTACATTAAAGTTGGTCCACGCCTAAAATTACCAAAACATTTAAACCTTCAACAACCAAAAATTTAAAGTTTACCTCACTCCACCCAATTTTAATATCAAGTAATATGTGCTTCTAATTTTTTTTTATTTTTTGCGCCCGTGGCACAGGTAATATAAACATTACTGACAGGGATTTTCCTTACATAATTTTTCTTAATATTCTCTAGAATAGTTTGAAATTGTACAACCAGTATCTATAAGGGATTTTATTACCCGTATATGCATGTGTCCCTCAATATCTGGTGATGTTGCCTTATTATCTGTCCAACTTTTTTCATTTTCAAAAAGTGTTTTCTTTTGGATCACTTTGTAAATAGCTATTTACACAAACATTGTTAGTGTTGTTAGCCTGACAGGTTTTGTAAGTCTAAGCCCTTTATATAACAATTGTGCCGGCCACTGTCAGACTACCCAATGATTTGTCTGCCCATTTTGTGTACTGTTTAAGTAAGTTTCTTCACGAACAACCGCGTGGGAATTTTGGGAATGTCCACTCTTTTGTTAAAGAAGTTTCCTCTATTCTATTTAGGTTCAATTCTATCAGCTTATCTCTCTGTTGACTATTATTTCCTTTGAATTATTATTTCTGAACTACATTTTTCCTATCTCCTGGTGGCCTAAACAATTTTCCCTTATAATCCTGATTAAAATTATCACCCTTATAAATAGGATTAAAATGATTTAGTTTATAGTTAAATCACTCCCAGGTTCGAGCTCTCGATTCTAAGTTCGATCTTTGGTTGGTCTCATTTGGTCATTTCCATAGTCCCTATAATTTGATGTATTTTCCGGATAGTTAATTTAATCTTTCCTGGTTTGTTGTGTTCCTCCATTTTGAAATCTGGGACGCTGTACATGTGGCCTTGACCTTTCCCTTCTAGAGCGTTTATCAAGTATATCAAGTATTTCTCTAATATCAACACTAATCTTAACTCTAGCATCAATAAATTCGTATTCTATTTCTTAAGGAAAATGATGTAATAACTGATAAACTAACATTTCCTCATCAATAGGCGTGTCCAAATTCTAGGTGTCCATGGAATAGCTGTTGTAGTTTTTACACATGGCCCTCTATGTGGTTCATATTGGCCAGTAAAAAACTATTTACTAATTTATCCTGTTTATATACCAAACAAAATCTCTTACGTAACCGTAATTGTATAATAACATGTGGTATAGTCAGCCTCATGAAAGCTCATCCATACCTTAGCCTCCACCTGTTAGTTTTGAATTAAGAAATGCTAATTTTGGTGCCTCCATGAGTTTGCTATTTCCACGACCTCTTGTATATATATATATCTGACAGTTTGCCTTCTCCCGTATATTTTGGTGAAATACGGAACCCTGTGGCTTAGCTGGTGGAGCACCTCTTCTTCATGGAACTTCATGGAGTTTTGAGCCTTCACGTTGTCGGTGTCAACGGTAGTGTTTTCGTTTCGTTCCCCACGTCTCGAGTCAAATTGAAGTGTTTTCCTTGAGACCGCCAGAGCTTACTTACACTGTAACGTCACATTATCTCGTGTTCTTGTTTAAAGTGTTTCATAATCAGGTTAAGTAACGAGTCATTTCCCTTGGTTGTCCTTAATGTTGTTCCTTGTACATGTTCCTATCATTCTTTGAATTTTTCCTTTTCTCCCTTTTGTGGTTACATATCCTGAACTCATCACAATACAATGTTAGGCTAGTCAAATCTTATAGATTACGGGGGGAGGGGGGTAAGACATGCAACGTGAATGGAAGAATGTATAACTGTGTTTAGAGTATTGCTTTCCTAATCCTTAGCAAATTAGTGTATTTAGTACATAGGTGTATAACCTTAATGGGTAGTAAGACGTGCTGCTAAAAAATTACTGAAAAACCTTATAAGACTTGGTGTGTAAGGGCTACCTCTTCCTCCTTGCTCCACGCCATTTAAAAAGGTTCGAATCCCTGTTCCTACACAATATTTATAAGCCTGCCCGGCTAGTGCCAGTGAAGAATCATCCGGGTTTACTCTTGGGCTTTTGGGTACGTGAACTCGCCACGGATGAAGGGAGGGGTAGTCTGTCAATTCTGAGGCATCTTCCTCGACAGTAACATTTTCAAAACTATGAGTAAAAATACAGACTCAACTGTTAAATAGACCAAGAAATTTATAAGACAATTTCTAGTAGAAGTGTCTATAAACCAGAATACACAAATATACTCTCTTAATAATTAACATAGTCATAAATAGTGAACGTTTAAATAACACACAAAAATACGTTAAATGTCCTTTTGATTTGTATTAACGTATTTAATTTGTATGGGCTCATAGTCTGTGGATTCAGTTTCTGTTATTCAAACAGCTCTAGCCAACAATGTAACAGAAAGTTAGTTTACAGACACGCCTGCATTCCTGGTGTGACAAGCGGAGAGTTTCCTCAAAAATCAAAGAGTCCTGTGGCTTGGTTGAAGGAAAAACTGGGTGGAGACTACCTTCTATCCCGTTATTTCCGTGAAGTGAAAGATGTTCGGCCACCAGGGGGCGCGTTTCCTTATCCCTTGGTGTTTTCTTTGGACCGAGAAAATGAGATTTTCCTCACTCACTGGAGCACGAACACCGGTGAACTTGTTTAAATACATTATCTCTAACGTTAGCTCCCACTCTCCAGAAGTCCACCTTCCTCCTACCCAGTTCCCAGAACACAGAATGTACAGCATCAACAACGAAACCTTGCCAGTTTATCTCACTTCCCGACACTATCCTCAAAATAAATCCCTAGCACCCTTTGTTTCTTATTCTTGAATATTTAATAAATTAAGGAGTGTACATTTTAATTGATACATCATTTAACACAAACCAAGTCCTAACCTAGATAAGATATTATAACAATCACCTTTAAACACACACTGATAATAAAAACAAATTAAAACAAGAATCGGAAAAATACCGCAACACTTTGGCAAGAATGGAAGCTTATGGAGTGAAATGGTGGTGTGCGGGGTAGAAAGGGGGGGGGGAGCCAAAACCTATCAAAGAAGCCAGGTCATGCCATCTATGAACTAAGTATGATATTAACAGCACGATCCCAGAACCAATCACAGTGGCCGTTTGCTAGGCCACGCCCATACGTAGAGACTAGTCCTTTCAACTAATATTTAGTAATACAAATCAAATGTATTACTCACTATATTGTGTTCATCAATTCCGTCGCTGACGGCTGTTTTTCTGATAGTTACTAAGACATTATAAATCACACTTACTCTGCCTTGAACTGTAAGGGATGAATTACCATGAGCATGTTACAAATACGGGATGAATCAATGTAGAACATAGGTGCAAGGGGTTTTAGGTTTGATTCTTTTGTCTAGGGGTAATACTTCAACAAATACCTAAACCCTATTTTATACTATTACAATTGTTGCAGTCAAATGGCACATGAATTGATACAAAGATAAATCTACATAACAATATATACAGTATTCTCTCTTCTGCGTGACCGGAAACGTTGACCGTAGTCTGCACCTAGCCTTAATGAAAATAAAACATCAAGACTAGACTTTGATCTAACATTAAGTAGAACAGAATGTGAGTTCCTGTAATTAAGCTATTTAAACAGCCTGTTAAGCCAATCTTGCTGCCTTTATTGATGATGTTATATGGGGAGCTCCTCTATTGGCTCGATCAGCTACAATTGTATCAATATGAGCATAAATTAAGGTCGTACAATATTTTAATAAGTTGATCACTTTTTGACTGCTAGCATTAGTAGGCTATATGTAAGTTAATTAATGTATTTGATTATTTTCATCCCCAGTTTGTGGATTCCTGTCATTTATGCTGCCAACTACAACTTCCAAACTAAGACCAACATCATGATCAAACAGCAGGCATCTTTCAAGAAAAACAAACAATCCCCGAAAGTTCAGAGATATTTGTTCGAGATTAAAATAACCTTGGCCTCCTGAGTTCAGTAAATCAGTCAATGTTTGTCTGTGGTCAGTGCAAGTTTTTGTCTTTGTATTGAACAGATGAGCAAATGTACACTTGCTGTTTTAAACTTGCACTAAACTTTAAAATTGATGTGCATTTATTTGTTGATACACCAAAAAAGTATTGTATTGTGAAAACTACAAGTTTATTATGATATATTTAATCGAATTATAATTTGACATAAAGGCGGCTAAAAATAATGAGGATTGTTTGTTGTAGTGTTCCACTTGGTTATTGAAATGTGTTTATAATTTTACAAGTTAACTCACATTTGTGTGTTGTGGTGCAATGGATAGAAAAATTACGAGTAAAATGTGTTCACATCAAAACACACCGAGTACGGGGGTTTAAAAAGATCTCATTAAGTTTGTTTGCTAAAACATTCTTTCTTTTTCCTTGTTTATAAATATTTTATCTGGGCCACAATAATGTGTTGTTATAATAGCAGGTTCAAATACAAGTTGTATGGCTTGTCTACATATAGTAGTACTCGATTGTCGGGAGTTGGGGTAGTAATGTGTCAGTTGTTGTTACTTACTACAAAATGGACGTCTTCAATTAAATGTTGTAGCGCGTAATTTCAACCAATAGGAATCAATAAAACATAAGCAGTCGAAAAATAATAAATATATCGCACCGTTATAGTTTATACAGATATATAGGTAGAGCTGTTTTTTATATAACAATTCATTTATGTCGTAAAACGGAGTATAATTACTGACAGACCAAATACTAAGTATTTTAGCGAAATCCATTTTACACTCGTGTTTAGTTTAACGAGCTAAGTCGACCAAAACTGGAATGAAGAGCATTCATACATCAACTATGAACTCTTAATCAAAGTCATCATATTAATGTTTTTAAGTAATTAATATATATGTTTAAACACCAATTTTTTTAATTATAAAAATGCAGTTTGTATTTATATAGATTTCGATTAAATTGGTTATCATTCTAGATTAAATAAATATTCACCTTAAGTGACTTTAGTAGTGCAGCCATATTTGTTTTTTATTGACTGAACGCAAGGTGTCGCAACGCAACAGATCGAGACATTCAATGTAGACGGTTCAGAAACGCACTATAATTTAAATTTAAAAACATTAACATATTACTTATTAATTGACATTGTTTAAAAGAATATAAACACAAATACTCATTTACTGATTAACAAAGACTTGTCTTCTTGGTACTCCCAACCGAACTAAGTCACCACCTTCTCAATTCTCTTTCATGCTATACATAATATAAAACACTAACATTTAAGAAACTGAAAGGAGAGATTACAAAGAAAATAAATCCCGAACATCCTTCCGTCTACAATTGTGGAAATATATCTCTCAGTTACAACACTTGAAACTATCAAGTCCTACCATTCTATAAATCTTATTTGAAGTGTCACAAGAGTTCTGATAGCTATATAAACTGTTTG
This sequence comes from Timema shepardi, assembly GCA_902151425.1. Lineage (NCBI taxonomy): Eukaryota > Metazoa > Arthropoda > Insecta > Phasmatodea > Timematidae > Timema > Timema shepardi. The sequence goes on from CABFVX010002037.1 coordinate 63,133, forward strand.
TTCATAAGTCTAGTCTTGACGGTCTTGCTTCCCGCTTCCCCTTCTAGACATCTTGACCTCTTCCTGTGGCGGTCAGGATGATCTCAGTATCCAGCTATTGCCATTCCACTGGAATCGTAGACACCCCTAATGGGTAAGGGTGCTGGAATTGTCTGATCCGTTCTCCGTCAGCTGTTTTCAGCTTGACTACCCTAGTGACCCCGTCTACTCCAGGATACACCTCCAAGATGATACCAAGAGGCCAGGTAATACACTTTGTAGAATCAGATCCCATCATTACTATATCTCCCGCCCCGACGCTGCTGTCTTGCTTTGTCCATGCTGCCCCAGTTAGGCTAGGTACTCGCTCATGAACATCAGTCTTAGATCTTCACACAGTTTGTGTAGGTACCTGCTTCTCTTGCCAAGGTCAATCTTGTCTATCGCATCCAGATTTGCCGTTTCATTGCTTGAAACCCCTTGTAGAAAAATTGCTGTGTCATAGGTTTAAGTTCATAAAAACTATCAGCAATAAAGGTTAATGGTCATTTAATTATGGCCTATGTATCACAGAGGATTGTGTGCAACTCGTCATACTACACAGATGCCTGCCCCAAGGTCCATCTTAACAGTTCCTTTACAGTCCTGACTAGCCTCTACCACCATTCTACCCACCAAGCCATTGTAAGAGGTACGAACTTCCATTATATTCTTTTGATGGTTGATCAAGCTATTATTGTCCGCCAATCAAATCTCTGTGGGGCCCTGTTGAGTCCCACAAAATTGGTCCCATTATCAGAATATAATAGAGAAATCCTCCTTCTTCGAGCAATAAACCTTCTAAATGCAAGAATGAAAGCCTCTGTAGAGAAGGACTATACAAGTTCCACGGATGTAAAGAGCACAATCCGAGACTTTTCACCTGACTGCAGATAAAAATGGCCAAGTATAATTCACAACCAACAACTTCAAATACTACAAAAAGCCTTATTCTGTCCTTGGGCAATGGCGCAGATTCTGCCCCTGCTTGACTCAGCTTATATTGTTTTAACTTAATGGATTTTCTGATTTGTTTCACTGCTCTTCTAGCTCCCAGTATCCAACACTTCTTTCTGAGTCTTGCCAGTAATGTCTGAAAACTTGCGTGGAGTGAATGCTGATGTTTCTCTTCTATCAATCTAACCACTGCTTCATGATCGAAACGTAACAGAATGGGGTTTTCAAATTATTCATTTTCATCACCAATTATAAGCCTTGTTTTCACTCTTACAACTCCTGAATCGTCCGTGAAGACCTTGATCCCCTTGTAAACTTTTGTTCCTCATCTTGAAAACTATCAGTTTGGATAAATTCCAACAACCTGATCTCCGCTTTTTGCATTTTTTCTCCTGTGAGGTCCCCTTTTTTACTATCTTCTTCAAGACAAGGTTGTTATAAAATCTGAGCAGTCACCCAATAATTCGTACTATTTTGGTGTATCTAGAAAAATATCCGATCATCAACGCTCTATACGTGAGATAACAGTTTTCCGTTTCTCAATGTTGGCCTCTTCTTCAGAAGCAGCAAGATCGCAGAAATGATATTGTTCTTTACTGAGGAATGTGTTCCAATTATCCTTTCGCTTTATTTAGGTTAATGCTACCAACGAACCACTCCAAAAGAATGTCTTGCACTGTTGTGGCTCTAATGATTTTTAACGTGCATTGTAATCATAGTAGCTTTCTATAGCCTTCCATGTTATGTTTCCATTAATCGAGAAATCTTTAGTCATAAGATCATTTCTTATATATTTCAAAAGGTGGGTTATGTCAAAAATGGTAAAAAAAAAATTGTTCTTTAAACAAAAAATAGGGCTGTTCCAAACTCACGCCAAGGTTTTCGATTACTTTTTTATTTGAGACACTCTGGTCACAAACTGTAGCTCTTACTTTTAAACCTACTTCAAAAATTGCTTCTAAAACCAAATCAAGAATAATCATCAACTCCACGTGTCTCATTGGGCCAGATGATGGAGAGTATGCAAATGGTATTTACCAGGAGTAAAGCAAACCCCTCACCATAAAGACAAGAGCTTGCGATGCTAGAGAGTTACTCCTACACAACTCGCCAAGATATTGTCTGCGTTCTTCGAGGTCATTTTGTGAATCATAGTTGAGCCACTTTTTGATAGTCATCTCATCAAATAATAAAACACATTCCTTCTCGTACTCTGACATGCATTTCAATTTCAGTTTTAATTTTTCCTTAACTCCCTCTGAGATTCCTGGCCCAATGTTAACTATACTAACCCACTTACGTACAGTTTTCTCACTAGGTAATATAAACCCTTGATTCAGCCAAGATTTGTACAAAGAAGTGGATTTGTAAAATGTAGAAATAGCAAAATCTCTTTCATCTTTTTCCCAAGGTATGCGTCTTTTGTGGTTGAGCTGCATTTTAATTAATGTGTAGGGTACCCCCGACACATGTTTGCTTATCAATAGCAATGCATCGACAATGGATTTTTTTTTTGTGACGGTGAAAGTGTAATTTGCTTCTCTTTCAGTTAAGAAGTAATGTTGTTTCTCTAAGTTTCCCCCTAAGATTTATTTTCCTTGGAGTTGTATCACTGCCTTGGACTGTTTCACTACTTATGACAGGAGAACAGACATCATTTGTGTGAGGTAAAAGGACTGTTTATTTTGGGGGGGAGTTAAGGGTTCTCTAACAGATTCTCTAACACAAATATTTTCTTTGTGGTTGTAGAGCTATTTTCTCCTGGAGTTGGTGGATATTCACGGTTATTGAAAGAATTGAATACATTGTTTCGGGATGAAAATTGTATCCCTTCATGTGGTCCATACATGAGGGGTGTTGCAAAATAATTCAAAGACTTTTTTAATTGATTTTTAAATTGATCTCTGTAAAAATGATTTGAGCATAAAACTCAGTTTGAAAGTTGTTTATCTGTTAGTTCTAGGAGAGCCTCATTACCAGAGTGTAGCACCCAATCTAGACATATAAAACAGAGATGATAGTAATAGATAACCTTAATTAGCTCATCCCTCATATACAACTGAATGTTGGTCAAGTATTTTATAAATTACGCCTAGACAAAAAATGTATATCATAAAGATGATTTATTTTGTTTATTAATTTAAATATATATAAAAAATATATATATATTTTATATATATTTAAATATCCACATTACGTAAAATAATGTGTTTTAATATTAAGAAGCTAAGGATAGCCCGAATGGATGGTAAGAGGTAATACGCAACAACAAAAAACTGAAATGGTATGAGACAGTGTTTACATACTCTCTCATAAAGTCTAGTCTACTATTATAGTTTGAAACTAAATGTACAAAAATATGTTTTCAATAAAACATCCCTAAATAGGTTACCTCAGAGTAACAAACTATTATTTGCTTACACCAAATATAAGCATTTTGAAAAAAATCGTTAAAGCCATTTTTAAAGAAATTTGAGTTTTCAAAGTTCATTCATTAATGTGACATGTTAAATTATTATTTTTTGCTAGGAAAAATAGTCTTATTTATCATGTACAAAACTCTCCACTTAAATATAATTGAAAGATATATAAATAATGGTTTGGGGGTTTTTTACTTTCTCATATTGAAAGAAAGTGTTGTAATGGTGAAAATTTTGACCGTGAGGATATAATTAATCTTTACGTTTTTTGTACCCCTGTTATCAAAAAAGTGTATTTTACAATTCTGTCTTACCCTAGTCCGAGATAAAAAAAATGGTTTGATAGATTTTGTTCAAACTTTATATAAAGATATATCTTTATACCCTGGGACATTATTTATTTTATTTTAATTTGCCCTTAGCCTTAAAATTTAGGAAAGTTTACTGAAGAGTGATTGAAAATTTTTCGGAAATGGTTTTAAATATTTTGTTAAAAATTGGTATCTAGGTAAGACTTTGAATTCATTAATAACACCATATACTTTGTTTTTAGAGGGAAGTTAATTTAAGAATATTTAGTTGATTGGTGATTTTTTTAAATTCCAAATATTTCAAAAATTGCTTTAACAATTTGATTTAATATGGGTGTATGCATCATAAATAGGCTAAAATTTTCTTTTTAAAAATTATTCAATAATTTGAAAAATTAACTTTTAAAAACGTATATTGAGCTATTTTGTTCAAAATTATTATCTCGGAACTTTTTTTACATGTTAAATAAAAATGCATTTTAATTATTGTTAATAATATTTAGCATGTCTTACTACCCGTTCGGGTTATACGCTTTTAAGTACTAATTACGCTAATGGATTAGGAATTGGGAAGGTTGAATTAGAGGAAGTGAACCCGCATTTGCGTGGAGGGAGAGTGGAAAACAATTTAGGAAAAACCACCCCCAGTTCACCCGACCGAGATTTGAACCTCGATCTCCCCGTCCTCAGCAGTCGAGCTCAACACGACAAGCGCGTTAGCCAACTACGCCACCAAGGCGGGTTTAAATTATTGTTAATTTATTTAAGGGTAGTTTACTTATGACCACAGCTTTCAAATTAAGAGTAGTTTATTGATGAGTGATTTTTCAAAATTCCAATTTTTTTGAAAATTTACATCTAGGTCGTGTTTGACCTTACAAATAACAATGTATACTAGTTATTCGGTGGGAAAAAATCATAATTTAATGATTAGTGATTTTTTTAAATCAGAAATATTTCTAAAACCGCTCCAATGAATTGTTGCATTATATGTATCACTTGAGTGAAGTTGATTTATTATTCTTAACCTTAGCCAAATATTTTATTTACGAATTTACAACCATGCACAAATAAGGGTGTCCATGGTGGTTTAAACTATAAAAGGGATAGAGCTGGAAAATTCTCTGGAAAAATTTAGCTTACTTTGGAATTTACTAGTTTTGCCGACTTCCTGGACCCCATTCTTTAAAAGATTGCTCTTTTGTCAATCATCTTAGCTATTTCATCGTAATTTTACTTACCATGAACGGGCTTCTCAAATAATACAATATATCAAAGCCAGATATTTAAAGACCAAGAAACAGAATACAAAGTAATTATGTGAAATATTGATGTATTTTATACCTACTATTATTGTTTTGTTTGATATATACAAATAATTTCCGTAATCTTTCTATTTGTTGCACCATACCAATAAAGTTAGAGTTGATTTGGTATTACTTGTAGCCAAAGATAAATAATTTATTTACAGAAATCCATCCATGCACAAAAACACAAATCAGGGTGATGTAAACAAATAATAAAAAGCAGAATACCATACTTGCTTGGAAAATAATATTTTCTGTGAAAACTTTTATTTTTGCCAACATCCTGAATCCCTAATATTTATGATTGGTTGTTTGTCAAAACCTGTTTTGTAATTTCTTCGTAATTTCTATTACCGAAAACGAGATTATAAAATTATGTTGGATATTTTTTATTGTTTTTTCCTAAAATTCATAGTTTACAGATGATTGATTTTTGAAAAATTACTATCAAGGGTCTATTTTACATGATAAAAATAATGTACGCTTATTTTTCTAAAATCAATTAAATTAAGGGTAATTTACTTACGATTAAATATTCATACATTTTTCAAAAAATGCTTTAAGGATTTATTATTATTATTATTATTAGCACCGCGTCTTACTACCCATTCGGGTTACACGCACTTACGCTAATGTGTAATGGTAGGGTGATTGTGAGATGAAATGGAGGACCTACAGTTTAACGTGGAATCCGAACCACGGTGGAGTCCTGGTATTCCTCACATTCACAAGATGTCTTGTCAGAGGTGAAGGAAGGGTTTGGTATAATCAGATAAATCTTTGCCGGGACCAAGGATTGAACCCCGGCCGCCAGCATAGTTTAAGGATTTAGTTCAAAATGATTATTTGGGAATGTTTATAATTGAAAGTAAGTATATATTTTGATATTGTGTTTAACAAGTTGATTTGTGTGTTTTTCTGAGAAACCTTTACTTGGCGGTAGTTTAATGAAAACATATTTTAGAAAATTCTGTTACACGATATATTAAAGAAAGTGTCAACGAATGTGCCTTACTATTTATTTATTTTAACATATTAGTTGAGGTTCCTTAATATGCCTACGTAATTAATCTAAGAGTATTATTTTTATGCAACACACAGGGATACCAAACACTAAACATAAATGGTAAAAACTGCCTAATTTCTAAAATAAGCGTGAAAATATTAGCTTAAAGAGTTCGAATGAAAATCTCAAATTAGATC
>CABFVX010002037.1:83360-101369 GCA_902151425.1 Timema shepardi
TATATATATATATGGGGACCACCTCAACACATTCTAGGAGGGGGTATCTGGGCTCCCAGGACCCCCACGCTTTCTACGCTCTTGGTGGAACGGTCCCGGAACATACCCACCGCACCATTTTACATACCTATTCGAAACCATTACAATATAAGTTATAAACACGCACCATTCTCCTTGTAGAAATGTTGGGCTCGTTCCCACAACTGTTTAGAAAATTAATTGATTACATTATTATCCAAATGTTTGACAAATGCTTCTGAATGATTAAAAATGGTTCTTACAAACAAACAAAACCTTTTAAATAGAGCTTAAAGAGGTATTTAATTTATTACATATTATATACATTAGATGGACATAATGAAATTTCAGTGGAACCTGACTGATTAAAACTTCTGTAATTTGAAATCGTCTTTAATTCTAATTTTTCGCCTGGTCGCATGAATTTTGTATTAAAACAATGTTAAAAAAAATCGTGGATAATTCTGATTTGGTTTTGGTTAATTTGAACTTTTTCGTAAGTTGTAATGTATTGTGCAGTATTGTTTCCTACTTCTAGTTGCAACGCAGTGTTGTTCTATTTTTGGAAACGGGAGGTGACGTTGGAATGCGTTCAGTGAGTGCAGGGTGGCTAGATAGATTCAAACAACGAAACGGAATTTCCTTCAAAGCTGTATGTGAAGAAAGTGGTTCTGTTGGTTTGCGTTCAGCCGATAATTGGAAGGAAGACTTGAAATAAATTATTCAGGACATAAAACTGAAAAACATATTTAACGTAGATGAGATGAAACTTTTTTTACAAGTGTACGCCTGACCTTGCATTTATAGGTGAACGGTGTAGTGGGGGAAAGCTTAATAAAGATCAAACAACACTTTGGTTGGAGCAAATATGAATGGTTATGAAAAGCTGCTGCTGTTAATGATGGGAAAATCGGCTAAACCACATTGCTTCAAAAATGTAAAATCGAACCCAGATGAATATGAGTCAAATAAAAAAGCATGGATGACAGGTGATCTGTTTGAAAAATGGCTTTTAAAAATTGACAGTGTGGCAAACAAAATTGCACAATCCTTTTATTCATTGATAATTGCACTGCTCATAACACAGTTCCCCTTTTGGAAAATGTAAAGGTTATTTTTATCCCACCAAATATGTCATCGGTTATTCAACCTATGACTAAGGAATAATTAAGATCCTTAAAACATTTCTACAGCCGATTGTTGGTTGAAAAAATTATTTTTGGAGATTTGGCTACTACTCATAAAGATTTTCTCGACGTTTTTCAAGCCTCAATAATATGTAAACAAGCGTTGGACCAAGTGAAAATTGAGACCATTAAGAACTGTTTTAAAAATCTGGCTTTATCAAGAAAGAAAAAGATGGATAAACTGTGACTGAAGCTGCGCTAGCCATTGACAACTGGGAGGAAGTTACTCCTAATCCTATCTCTTATGTGGACTTCGTCAGCGTGGATGAAGATGTGGCAGTGAGTGGTGAAGTTACTGATGAGGACATCGTCACCGAAGTTCTCAACAGTAACATCCAGGCTGAGGATGGAGCATCTAATGATGAAGAGGACAATTCTTTTTCTTCAGTAGTTCAGGAAAGGATTTTGCCGCATGGACCATATCCAAGAACTCAGACTTTTTTTTTTAAGTCGCAACAATGTAAGTGATTCAATTTTCCAGCCAATAAATCTATTAGAATCATATCCTGTGACCTGAGAGAATTAAATCAGAAAAACAGATTAAAATCCCTGACTTTTTAAAGAAAGTGTGAACAGATTATGTCCAAATACGTTAGATAAAGTTGTTGAGCTTGGTTGCAAACTTAACTGTGTTTATTTTAAATTCCTTTTAAGAAACTTATTTCATTCGAATTTTTGGATCATTCAAACTTTTTTCTGGCCCCTTCAAGTTTGAAGTATCCAGGTTCCATTGTACTATTACTTAATCATTGTTATTGTTTTTGACTAGTTCAATATTTTGCATTTAGTTATTTCAAATCATCAACATAAATTATATATATAAAAAAAAAATTAATGAGCTATCTATCTACTAAATTAAAATATTACATTTGGACTATTTTGTTTGTTAAATTATCCTATTATTAGTGGTAAAATGTCTTCTTTTGTAATGTTGTCCTCAATGTATAGTGGTTAAAAACGGTTCTGTCTGCACGCGCCAAAACCCTAAGTGATTGCATTAACTATTTTGATTTCATTAAAAAATGAGTTATTTAAGTAATTTATTAGTAATAATAATAGTTTGAATATTGTTTTAATCAATAATATTTTTGTGAACATTTTTGGTTTGGCTATTTAGTAAAAGAAGTCCTAATTGTGTGGTGGTTCTAACATGCGATTCTAAGAATTGTTTATTGGTTTTGTTAATAAATTCACTCGATGTTTTTTTAATTAAGTTTCTTTAATATCAAATAGTGCAATTATTTGATAAAGTCATTTGCTTAGTTCAAAGTAATTTAAGTTAAACATAATTTATCGCCGATTGTAGACAGGTTAATATGGGACCACAAACTCTCACACCTAAGAACCATCATTTAGATAAGTCATTACAAAGATCTAGACACTTCCTTAACGAGGGAATAGATCAAACCTCGTTTTATGGCAGTAAAATGGTCAATGATCAACTTCCAAGAAGTGCAACAGATAACAAGTTTTTCATTAGTCTTGTGTAAGTAGGTCATTATTAAAACAGTAGCCTTCAGTGGTGCAGGAACGTTTTTATTTGGAGGTAGTAAAAATAATTGTGTGCTTTTATAGGGAATAACATTTTTGAGATTTAAAAAAGACCGGGGAAATGTAATACAGCTGTCCCTCTCAAGTTACGTGAGTGATTGGTTCTGATAAATTATCGCGTAGCACGAAAACTCGTAAAGGGAATTGATATTAACATGGGTGAGCTAGGAATTACTCCAAAGGAAAAAAGTAAATTAAAACCTAAAACTTGTAAATGAATGCAATTTTTATTAATCTATTGAATTAGTACAATACTATAGGTAGCCTACACCTTTTGTCAATCTTCAATCCCCTGAAATGTGTGCACAAATGCAATTTTTAATAAATTTATCTAATAAATACAACGCTACAAGTACACTTTCTGTTAATCTTCAATCTCTGACTAGTTTCACAATGTTCAAGTTAGTTGACCCTCTCAGGGTGTACATTCAGCAGACACGGGTGATTTAGTCTACGTTGCCTCAGCGGGGAGCGAAGATAGTTTTTATGCGTCCAATCATTGAAAACCTTGTTTCCCCGATGTAACTGGTATCACCATCAGAGTTTTCAAACCGTGTTCTCCAAGCACATTTTATTTCTGTTATGTTACCTGCCTTAGTGTGAACTTTGTATCTTGCCTCAACAAGATCTTTACATTATCTAAAGGTTTTACTATATTATTTTGGAGGGTAAAAATTATACTTTTTACTCCCTTCATTTTAGGGGTGGGGGGTGGATTTACCCCCGTACCCATCCTCCATACCTGTACCACTGATAGCCTATTGATTAGAGATAATTTTAGAGCTTAAAGATCCATGGGTGTAACTAACTTATCCTTTTTCCTTTATGTCTACAGTAGCCCCATGGCTTCTTTGGTGCTGACTGACAGCTCAAAGCTGACTTCTGACAGTCAATATTTGGGTACATACCTAAATGTTGACTGTCAGAAGTGACAACTGCTAAACACACGTTTTTGCAGATCATATGGCTCGGCGTAAGGATACATAATTTTGTCTGGTAACTTTTCAAAGCTGTGAGCTGTGAGTCAGCACCAAAGAAGTCATGGGGCTACTGTAGATGCAAACTAGCTAGTGCCCTATTGATCCATTATAATGTTTTTGTTGTGACATCAATGGTAGAAACTGATAGTAACAGTCTTTATTAAACTCTGTACTGTCCTCTACACTGGCCAATCATCACCTAGAGGTCTGGACTGTCCTGTCCTCTACACTAGCCAGGCATCACCTAGAGGTCAGGACTGTCCTGTCCTTTACACTGGCCAATCATCACCTAGAGGTCAGGACTGTCCTGTCCTCTACACTGGCCATTCATCACCTAGAGGTCAGGACTGTCCTGTCCTCTACACTAGCCAATCATCACCTAGAGGTCAGGACTGTCCTGTCCTCTACACTGGCCAGGCATCACCTAGAGGTCAGGACTGTCCTGTCCTCTACACTGGCCAGGCATCACCTAGAGGTCAGGACTGGATGACTCATTCACTGCCCGTCTCTCAAGTTAGGTATCGAGTCAGTTCTGACAGAGGAGGTTAGACAGACACTAGGGGGCTCAAGCCCACGCATGTACCTAGAAAGCCCATCAGGGGCCATATTGACCGCTTCTCGTAACAATATGCACAAACTCTTTAAATCAAGGCGCAAAATTCCTGCTCGCCATTGGCGGCCAAACATTTGAGTGGCGACTAAAATTTGGTGGTTTTTAAAATATTTTCAAACACGCCGATACTACATAGGCTCAGAGTCTCGTGTCTCAAACCAGCGTGTGTAAGTGCCGCACACTTTCAAACCTCCGTTTCCGGGTGACGGCATTTATCCTCCTCTGGAAGGAAAACCTGCCGATTCACAGCCTCCTTCCTCCTTCATTCCTCGGACACCTCGGATTGGCCTCTGAAAGAAAAAAAATCTTCAATCGGGAATAGACAAAATATAGAAGCTCGTCGTACTTGAACCCAAGTCTGTTTGGTTAGAAAGTGGATCTTCTGTTAACAGAGTGGACAGAACACAAACTTTTGTTTCCTTCACTGATTTTTAATCGGATGCTGAAGAAGATTCGTGTGGTCTGGTTCTCACATTTTGTGCTGTTCTACCAGAGAGCACAGCTTCATGTGAGAGAGGCCTCAGCGGCCATAACAGACTCAAGACTGAGACACTGTCGACGATGATCTGTCGTAAATGGACCCTCCCTCTCAGAGTTCGACCCAGCGGCTGTGCTTGACAACACGTGGTAGCTCGGTGCTGAAAGACTGCGCCACGCAAACACACGTGTTAAAATACACACTTTTTAAGAAATTGTTCATATTTTTCACAATCGTGAATATAAAATAGTGGCGGCCAAAGATTTTACTCTGTCTAGTGTCTTCAGACTTGAAATTTCATGCCCTGCTTTAAATATGTGTCTTAGAAAATTGTGGCATACCTAGGTCTTTTGGATGATGGCTGGGGACTTATTTTTACTAACATGAATTGATACAGTGTGTCCCAAAGTTGTTTTGCGGCTATTACCATATACCTCGTTACAGATATTCCTATAACAGATGTTAGAAATGTCCCCCAAGAGTCTAAAGCCATATCGGAACACATCTTGTCATATCATCATATGAAGAGGTGTGTAGACACATGTTACAGGAACACTGCAACGTGGTAACAAACGTGATACTTGACTGAACAGACCTGCATATGTTATACCGGAATCCTAAAAATACAAAATATATCATGAAAATAATCTATATTACTATATCATTCTTGTGAATGTGAGGAATGCCCGGCCTCCACCGTGGTTCGGATCCCACGTTAAACTGTAGGTCCTCCATTTCATCTCACAATCACCCTACCATTACACATTAGCGTAAGAGCGTATAACCCGAACGGGTAGTAAGACGCGGTGCTAATAATAATACTATATCATATAAGGACCAATAGAATTAGAGAACTTGAAATTCTCTGAAGTCGTTAGTTGGAATACAATTTGTAAGAATAGAATGGTTCAGCTATTAAGATTGTACACAGCTTATTATGCATGATTATGAATGTTACATTTATTATTATTTATTTATGTATCTAACATCGCGTGAGGCTAATTATGACTACAATATGTGATGCTGAACTGAACAAAAATTTGTGCTAGAAATTTACAATATGAAGAGTAAGAATATGCGTTATTTAAATATCAGGCATGCACAAGAAATAAATATATTTATATTAGAATAATTGCCAAAAATGGGATAGGCCCGCTTGAAAAATGGCCAGCCTCACGGAGACTCCAGATAATAGAGGCAAGTTATTGCTGAACAATTGCAACTAACAGCTTTGTTTCAGATCGAGTGGCAGTCAGCCATTTTGTTTATCTTGTCGTTAATCCCGTGACACCGACTCTGTGGTTTTGTTCACCAGTTGAAGCGCACATTTGTGCCGAGCGATTCTCCGACTTGTGACCTTGTAAATTACCCGCGCGTTGAATGTTTCTGGGTCAAGGATGTTGCGGGAAACATGCCCTGGCCATACAAGTTGACTTTATCAACGCCACACTCTGTAGAGTTGTAGAACTTCATTGTCTCCAGGCGCTTCTTTTCAAGTGCACATGTCTCAACACTTGGCTGGAGTGTGCTCAACACTAGGGTGTCCTTCTGTTTATTTCCCTGGTACACAGTCCATGTAATGTTATTCTGAGTCTTGTCTCGGTCAACAGAGTTTTAGATTTATCTCCTGGCGTACTTTACTGTCCCTACAGTGCTCGTTTCAGTCTCCGTGCCAGCTTCAATAATGCAAAGAAAAATATTATAGTGATATTTTGCCCTTTCTTCAGGTATGGTCGTATGAGCTTCAAAATAACATTTTCTGGCAAGAATCTGTTTGCGTGATGCATCTCATCTTTCCTGAGATAATAATAGAATAAGTCGCAATCACCGTGTTTCTAAGAATGTTATTGCTATTCCCACCGCACTACTTCACGATAGACCGTCATAGCAGTATAAACCTAGAGCTGTGGGAAACCCTCTTGTTAACTTGTAGTTTACACATTTATACTATCCTACAATCAGGGGTGTGCAAACAAGCACCGCGATGTTCCACTAACACAATGGGAGTGATTGGAGTTGAACTGTGGTCCTGCCCGCACGGAGGCCATAGAGCAAGACCGCATCACCTGCCCTCTAGCGCCGGGCCCAGGGGTCAACAGCGTGCGCTGACATCAGCGTAACATTATACACTACACGTGACATGATTTTACGTTCCTAGTATTGTCATTCTGCACTTACAGCAGTCAAATTGGCCACGCTCGGGTCCTCCAGGTACTTACAGCGGTAAAATTGGCCACGCTCGGGTCCTCCAGGTACTTACAGCGGTAAAATTGGCCACGCTTGGGTCCTCCAGGTACTTACAGCGGTCAAATTGGCCACGCTTGGGTCCTTCAGGATACTTACAGCGGTCAAATTGGCCACGCTCGGATCCTTCAGGTACTTACAGCGGTCAAATTGGCCACGCTCGGGTCCTCCAGGTACTTACAGCGGTCAAATTGGCCACGCTCGGGCCCTCCAGGAATAATGTTTCGTACAACCAGTTTTATTTATTTCTGAGAGAAGTAGTTTTTATACATAACATGTAAAAGTTTATTTCATGAAAAGGCACCAATATGTCCCCTCAACAAATACACATGTTATGAAACAATGAATTCTTAAATCGGTCAAAATGAGCGCTTTGGGCTTTCTAGTGTTAACTAGATTTAGATCGCTACTAGTCGAGAAATATACTGGACACTCTACTTATATGCCCAAATTGATGGTCACATAGTCAAGATTGTTGATGATAGGGGGGTGGGGTAGGTATGGGATTGAGATTCAAATTATAGACCAGTGTACTTGGTTAAGGGTGGGTTTTTTTCATAAATGTGGGCACACTTCCTTCAAATTGTACCTTCCTTATTCCTGGCCCATTAGTGTAAATATGTGGACAGCCTAAATACACTAATAAATACATTATCTTCAAACTTACAATTTTTTCTCTAATGCCACTTACAAAGTTATAATTTTTGTTGTTTGCTTAGTACTTGAATTTAACCATAAATTGTTTCTTTTTTTTAACAGTGGAACTAGAAAAGTATCCCCTTCACCAAAGCGTTATAAATATGAAAAAGACGCCGAAGATGTTTACAATAACTTTGAGGAGGAGTCTGACCAGGTGTGGTCATCACCGTCCCCCGTTAAAGATGGTAGCGGCGGCATTTCAAAACTCCGGGATTACAACAGCAAGTCTTCGCTACTTCATAGAAAACATCGTCTCGTGATGGCGCCACTGACCCTGTCAGAATGCAGGAAGCAGTTAAATGGGAATCCCAGATCAGGGAATACCACCCCTGGCAAGTCGAGGCTACAGAATTCGTCGGGAAAGATGAAATACAGGAAATCCTCGCCTAAGGCTTGCAATGGTGCTAAGCAAAGCTTAGATTTTTATTTCTCCAATCCCGGAAGTAAAAATGAAGGCACAAATCAGAATTCAGACTCGCCTGAATTCTCCGAGTTTGGAGACGAGGGAAACGACAAGGAGAATATTGGGACGCCCTGTAGGAAACAAAGGGCAGTGATCGCCAAAATAATAGATTCTCTGGAGGACGAGGAGGAAGGTGACCAACTTTCAGAACAAAGCGGCTGTCAAGACAAACTACAAAATAACGGCAGTGATGATGCATTTGACCAACTTCTTAAGACATCAAACTCTTCCTTCGGAGAAATAAGTTCTAAAAAACACGGAAGTGACTTTAGGCCGTGGTTATCGTCAAGCCCGTCGGGGAAAGAAGAGCCCGCTGTTCATCGAGTGCAAGAACCTCATGAAATAGGGTGAGAAACTTGCATTTAGGTACTCTACCATGATTATGAATTAATTTTAAAGCTATTCTAATAACTGACAATGCACATAAAATACTAAAAAAAATTGGGATTGAACTTTATAATGGTCTTTGTTAGTAAAATAACACTCCAGACCAGGGGGTCACCACTTGCTTTTGATGGAGGCCCGTTTTTAAAAACTTGACCTACTTTTGTGGTCCAGCAAAACTTTAACAGTGACTCAAGTTCAAGCCTTATAAGACTAATTCAAAAATGTGGTTTTCTTTCCTTTTAGTTATTTTACTTATTTATTATTGCTGGCCTTCCATGTCTACCACCCGCCCAACACCGAAATAGCATCCTCTCTTCTGTTTATCGCTGTCTCATCAATGTTCTTAAAACGTCTCTGTGGTCCTCCATTTGGTGACCCCTGTTCTAGACCATTATAGTTAGTATTATTTAAATTAACCCTGCAAAGTATATCAAACTGCCATTGTTTGAGATTATATAATTATTCATTATTAACAAGATGTAAACATTTGAAATATTACATTAGATGTGTTTGCCCATTTGCGTCAGATTTCCGAACCCTGCCGGTAGCAATAAATGCTGGATGAATGCGACCCTCCAGGCCCTCCTCGGACTGGAGCCTTTCATCAAAGAGTTGCAGTGCAACTTCCAGCAGGCGGGCTCTTCTTACTCTAAGAAGAGCAATTCCGCAAAGGTCCTGAGTGCGTTTCTGGATGTGGTCAAGTCGAGGCAGCGAGGGAGACAGCTGGCCATCAACACTTCACTGGGGTAGGCCTTCTCGTAGTTCACTGTGATTCTGTCAATATTGGAGGGCTAGAAAGAGTATTGTTTGTCCTTGAAGTCGCGAGGATATACACTGTCAGTTTGGTGTCTGTCCTAGAACACTCTCTCGGTCGTTGGGACTGCTGGACGCCATCTTTGTGAGCGATTGCCAGCAGGATGCCCCCGAGTTCCTGGTGAGGCTGCTGGACTGTTTCCGAGAGGAGTTCAACCGGGTGAGAGTGAGTGAGAAGAAACTGCAAGATGTCGACAACTTCTCGTTGGAGGACTTGCAGCGAGACGAGGAGAACAAGGACGACCCCACCGAGGTCCACAATCCTATCAAGGAGAACTTTGAGTTCCAGCTCCACGAGACTTACTCTTGCATACAGTGAGTGGTTATTGCACTTTTATGATTTGTTTCAATGTGCTTTAAATAGTTAGATCTTGGGCCAAGCACACACAAAGACTCCGAACTCAATATAATTCACCTCCCTCTTAGAAATGGGTTGAATCTTAATCTTTTTAGTAGCTATAAAAATAGAAATCATACCTAAATTAACATTTTGTTTTGTTATAATGAATTCACTTTCGGGCAAATGGTAAATTAATGCTCTGATGTCTGGTTGTTGGGTATATCGTAGTAATATATTGAAATAACTCACTATTAAGCATCATAATGCAGTCAATTCCTGATTATTCGTGTGTGTGTGTGTGATATCTGGAGGTAGCTTATCAGTGCATTCATCTAGGATATTCTGTTTTAAATACAAGCACGTTGTGCAGAGGACCGCTGTTGGAATTATGGTCTGTCACTCACTAGGAAATATTGGTTCAAATCAGGGCCACTCATGACCCCTTTCGCCCGATAAATTTTTACACAATCTTGGGTATATACAGTAGCCCCACGACTTCTTTGGTGCTGACTGACAGCTCACAGCTGAGAGCTGACGGCTTTGAAAAGTTACCAGACCAAATTATGTATCCCTACGCCGAACCATATGGTCTGAAAAAGCATGTGTTTAGCATCTGTCACTTCTGACAGTCAAAATTTATGTATATACCTAAATTTCGACTGTGAGCTGTCAGTCAGCACCAAAGACGTCGTGAGGCTACTGTAGGTACAGTACACTTTCTAATCCGGCAGATATCAGACCAGGGTAGTGCCGAACAACTGGAAGGTTATTATTAAAAACTATGACAAAAACTACAGTATGTTTATTATTATTATTATTATTATTATATATCTTACTACCCGTTCGGGTTATACGCACTTACGCTAATGTGTAATGGTAGGGTGATTGTTAGATGAAATGGAGGACCTACAGTTTAACGTGGAATCCGAACCACGGTGGAGGCCTGGCATTCCCCACATTCACAAGATGTCTTGTCAGAGGTGAAGGAAGGGTTTGGTAATCAGATAAATCTGTGCCGGGACCGAGGATTGAACCCCGGCCGCCAGCACAGAAGTCTGACACCTTACCCCTAGACCGCCAGGTCACCAGTATGTTTATTGTATGTAATAGTACTACTGTACATACAAAACATACATAGAAAACTGAAAGTAGTACTGTATTTAAATAACATCGGATCTTTCTAACAAATTAAAACATACAGAACAGTAAAGTATTATTCCATTGAAGTGAAAAAACTGTCAATTTTCTTGTTTTTCTTGAAGTCTCTTCAACACAAGAATATCACTAGCAGACACGCCATTTTCTTCTGCCCACCTATTGGAGGTAGAGAAGGCGTCCATCGCAATAGCGTGGCGTATTGTGTGAACAGTGACAGCACCTTCTTCTTTGCTCGTCACACGTTTACATTGTCAGTTGTGTCAACAAGTTGTTCAGATGTTGTTGTCATTACCAACACTGACAGTTTCTCTGTTTTGACCATGGTTTGTTTAGTTTCTTGTATTTTAACAATGTCATATTTGGCCATAAGTTACCCTACGGACAAACACACTCTCAGATTTTCCCAAGCATTTGCAAGGAAAAACCCACATCTCTTAGGTTTGTTTCTTTTAAAGACTGTATCATATTATTGTCTTGTACAACAGGTTTTTTTTTTAAGTGCATTTTGACCATTTGAATAACATTCTGCTGATTACCAAACCCTTCCTTCACCTCTGACAAGACATTTTGTGAATGTGGGGAATGCCAGGCCTCCATCGTGGTTCGGATCCCACGTTAAACTGTAGGTCCTTCATCTCATCTAACAATCACCCTACCATTACACATTAGCGTAAGTGCGTATAACCCGAAAGGGTAGTAAGACGTGGTGCTCGTAATAATAATAATAATAATAACATTCTGGTGAGTAGTGTTACATTTCGGGTAAAAATATCACACGGACAAAATCATCTTCATCGGTGTGACCTGGACAGTTATCCAATAAAAGCACGGCTTTTTTGCGGCAATTCGTTTTTCAGGATAAATTTTTTCACCGACGGTACAAATATTCCATGAAACCATTCTGTAAACACTGAGTTAGTCATCCACGCTTTGCTCTGGTTTTTGTAAGTAACAGGTAGGTTATTATTCGTGAAGGTGTTGGGGTTTTTTTGCCTTATTGATCACTAACGTGTCCGCTTGCGTTGGATCAAGGCATGAGAGTGATTCTGTCCCGGAGCACTAGCTTCAGCTTGGTGAACAAATGTCAAAACAAACCACTCTCTTCACGGAGCACTAGCTTCAGCTTGGTGAACAAACGTCAAAACAAACCACTCTCGTCACGGAGCACTAGCTTCAGCTTGGTGAACAAATGTCAAAACAAACCACTCTCGTCCCGGAGCACTAGCTTCAGCTTGGTGAACAAACGTCAAAACAAACCACTCTCGTCACGGAGCACTAGCTTCAGCTTGGTGAACAAATGTCAAAACAAACCACTCTCGTCCCGGAGCACTAGCTTCAGCTTGGTGAACAAACGTCAAAACAAACCACTCTCGTCACGGAGCACTAGCTTCAGCTTGGTGAACAAATGTCAAAACAAACCACTCTCGTCCCGGAGCACTAGCTTCAGCTTGGTGAACAAACGTCAAAACAAACCACTCTCGTCCCGGAGCACTAGCTTCAGCTTGGTGAACAAATGTCAAAACAAACCACTCTCGTCCCGGAGCACTAGCTTCAGCTTGGTGAACAAATGTCAAAACAAACCACTCTCGTCCCGGAGCACTAGCTTCAGCTTGGTGAACAAATGTCAAAACAAACCACTCTCGTCCCGGAGCACTAGCTTCAGCTTGGTGAACAAATGTCAAAACAAACCACTCTCGTCCCGGAGCACTAGCTTCAGCTTGGTGAACAAATGTCAAAACAAACCACTCTCGTCCCGGAGCACTAGCTTCAGCTTGGTGAACAAATGTCAAAACAAACCACTCTCGTCCCGGAGCACTAGCTTCAGCTTGGTGAACAAATGTCAAAACAAACCACTCTCGTCCCGGAGCACTAGCTTCAGCTTGGTGAACAAATGTCAAAACAAACCACTCTCGTCCCGGAGCACTAGCTTCAGCTTGGTGAACAAATGTCAAAACAAACCACTCTCGTCCCGGAGCACTAGCTTCAGCTTGGTGAACAAATGTCAAAACAAACCACTCTCGTCCCGGAGCACTAGCTTCAGCTTGGTGAACAAATGTCAAAACAAACCACTCTCGTCCCGGAGCACTAGCTTCAGCTTGGTGAACAAATGTCAAAACAAACCACTCTCGTCCCGGAGCACTAGCTTCAGCTTGGTGAACAAATGTCAAAACAAACCACTCTCGTCCCGGAGCACTAGCTTCAGCTTGGTGAACAAATGTCAAAACAAACCACTCTCGTCCCGGAGCACTAGCTTCAGCTTGGTGAACAAATGTCAAAACAAACCACTCTCGTCCCGGAGCACTAGCTTCAGCTTGGTGAACAAATGTCAAAACAAACCACTCTCGTCCCGGAGCACTAGCTTCAGCTTGGTGAACAAATGTCAAAACAAACCACTCTCGTCCCGGAGCACTAGCTTCAGCTTGGTGAACAAATGTCAAAACAAACCACTCTCGTCCCGGAGCACTAGCTTCAGCTTGGTGAACAAATGTCAAAACAAACCACTCTCGTCCCGGAGCACTAGCTTCAGCTTGGTGAACAAATGTCAAAACAAACCACTCTCGTCCCGGAGCACTAGCTTCAGCTTGGTGAACAAATGTCAAAACAAACCACTCTCGTCCCGGGGAGCACTAGCTTCAGCTTGGTGAACAAACGTCAAAACAAACCACTCTCGTCCCGGAGCACTAGCTTCAGCTTGGTGATAAACGTCAAAACAAACCACTCTCGTCCCGGAGCATTAGCTTCAGCTTGGGGAACAAACGTCAAAACAAACCACTCTCGTCCGCATCGTAGACTTGGTCAGGAGTTAGGGCCAGTTCCTTAACGATGTTTTGAAACTTTTCTCTGTACGGTTCGACCGCGTCAACATCAGATGACCTGAACTCAAATAGAATAATGGTTTGTTTAGATCTCAAATAAAAGTGAGCCATTCCTACTGAAACACCCCTAGTGTGAGCACTGACAAGTATTTACAAACATTTACAACAGTTTCTCGGGTGAGAGTAACAAAATATTGGAGGGCTGTCATATTTATATTATGTCTATTTTACAAGTTGAATTTATGTTATAAATGTATGCATAAAATGTAAATACAATCATATATCTTTTATCATACAAGTCTTATTTTTAATTGAGTGTAATATAATTGTTTAAGGTATTTTTAACTATACGAAAGAATGATGGAGACTGCTCACTATGCAGTCAATTTCTTAAATTGAGTCAAATTTATTGAAACTAAAAATATTTGAGGTAAAATTGAAAATTTCAAGCACTCATAACATTTAAAATTATGAATGTTTTTAAACCTAACTTGTTTGTGAATCCAGGTGTGAAGAGCGCACCACGCGTCATCAAGACCATCTAGCCTTGTTTGTGGACATCCCGTCGAGAGAGAGAGGGAAGTGTCCAAGTCTCCAAGACGCTCTCGACCACTACATGTGTCCAGATCTCAGGGAGATGAAATGTGACAAATGTGGATACACTAAAAGCAAGGTCATCCCTGCTCTGCACAAATTGCCCAGGCAAGTTTTCAAACATCTGGGGATACTTCTACTTTTTAACTTTCTCACAAACCATTCTATCCAAATTAATTAGTTTGTCTCTTGTTTTTCTATAATAATCTTTATTAAGAACTAAAACTAACTAACAAATCAAATTTAAGTATTTTGACAATAGAAGATTTGATAGCTATGGGGGATGGAATTTTTAATTACTCATTAATTTCAGCTGTTAAATAGTGTTCTCTTTTAATATTGTAACTTATAATTAGTTTTACATTCCAGATATTACTACCTAGGATTTTTAATATTTAGAGCATAACTTATACTTTTCAAACAACTAATTTTTGTAGTCGAAAGTATAAATTAGCTAAACATATGCCTGGGCGCAATCTAGGAGCCTAATATTTGTAATGATTCACCCACTTTCCAGTTGAAAACAACCCTCTTCTTGGTATGATTTCAGGTTTCTAATCATCCAAGTAAAGAGATATACAATCGAAGGTTCAAAAACTGAAAAACTAACAAAAGCTCTGAGGATTCCCATGTTTATTTCCATAAAGAAATATTTGACCGAAGATGTGACGTTCCCAGCGTTATGGAAGGAGCAGGAAACCAGGTGAGTGTTCATTACTAGGTGTGGGCTATACACTGGGTCGCTAGGAAGGAGCAGGAAACCAGGTGAGTGTTCATTACTAGGTGTGGGCTATCAACTGGGTCGCTTGGAAGGAGCAGGAAACCAGGTGAGTGTTCATTACTAGGTGTGGGCTATCAACTGGGTCGCTTGGAAGGAGCAGGAAACCAGGTGAGTGTTCATTACTAGGTGTGGGCTATCAACTGGGTCGCTTGGAAGGAGCAGGAAACCAGGTGAGTGTTCATTACTAGGTGTGGGCTATCAACTGGGTCGCTTGGAAGGAGCAGGAAACCAGGTGAGTGTTCATTACTAGGTGTGGGCTATCAACTGGGTCGCTTGGAAGGAGCAGGAAACCAGGTGAGTGTTCATTACTAGGTGTGGGCTATCAACTGGGTCGCTTGGAAGGAGCAGGAAACCAGGTGAGTGTTCATTACTAGGTGTGGGCTATCAACTGGGTCGCTTGGAAGGAGCAGGAAACCAGGTGAGTGTTCATTACTAGGTGTGGGCTATCAACTGGGTCGCTTGGAAGGAGCAGGAAACCAGGTGAGTGTTCATTACTAGGTGTGGGCTATCAACTGGGTCGCTTGGAAGGAGCAGGAAACCAGGTGAGTGTTCATTACTAGGTGTGGGCTATCAACTGGGTCGCTTGGAAGGAGCAGGAAACCAGGTGAGTGTTCATTACTAGGTGTGGGCTATCAACTGGGTCGCTTGGAAGGAGCAGGAAACCAGGTGAGTGTTCATTACTAGGTGTGGGCTATCAACTGGGTCGCTTGGAAGGAGCAGGAAACCAGGTGAGTGTTCATTACTAGGTGTGGGCTATCAACTGGGTCGCTTGGAAGGAGCAGGAAACCAGGTGAGTGTTCATTACTAGGTGTGGGCTATCAACTGGGTCGCTTGGAAGGAGCAGGAAACCAGGTGAGTGTTCATTACTAGGTGTGGGCTATCAACTGGGTCGCTTGGAAGGAGCAGGAAACCAGGTGAGTGTTCATTACTAGGTGTGGGCTATCAACTGGGTCGCTTGGAAGGAGCAGGAAACCAGGTGAGTGTTCATTACTAGGTGTGGGCTATCAACTGGGTCGCTTGGAAGGAGCAGGAAACCAGGTGAGTGTTCATTACTAGGTGTGGGCTATCAACTGGGTCGCTTGGAAGGAGCAGGAAACCAGGTGAGTGTTCATTACTAGGTGTGGGCTATCAACTGGGTCGCTTGGAAGGAGCAGGAAACCAGGTGAGTGTTCATTACTAGGTGTGGGCTATCAACTGGGTCGCTTGGAAGGAGCAGGAAACCAGGTGAGTGTTCATTACTAGGTGTGGGCTATCAACTGGGTCGCTTGGAAGGAGCAGGAAACCAGGTGAGTGTTCATTACTAGGTGTGGGCTATCAACTGGGTCGCTTGGAAGGAGCAGGAAACCAGGTGAGTGTTCATTACTAGGTGTGGGCTATCAACTGGGTCGCTTGGAAGGAGCAGGAAACCAGGTGAGTGTTCATTACTAGGTGTGGGCTATCAACTGGGTCGCTTGGAAGGAGCAGGAAACCAGGTGAGTGTTCATTACTAGGTGTGGGCTATCAACTGGGTCGCTTGGAAGGAGCAGGAAACCAGGTGAGTGTTCATTACTAGGTGTGAGCTATCAACTGGGTCGCTTGGAAGGAGCAGGAAACCAGGTGAGTGTTCATTACTAGGTGTGAGCTATCAACTGGGTCGCTTGGAAGGAGCAGGAAACCAGGTGAGTGTTCATTACTAGGTGTGAGCTATCTACTGGGTCGCTTGGAAGGAGCAGGAAACCAGGTGAGTGGTGAGTGTTCATTACTAGGTGTGAGCTATCTACTGGGTCGCTAGGAAGGAGCAGGAAACCAGGTGAGTGGTGAGTGTTCATTACTAGGTGTGGGCTATCAACTGGGTCGCTTGGAAGGTTGACTCAACCGCTTCTCTCATTTCAGTGAAGAAGACTGCGGAAATATGACCGATACGCCGTTAGCTGTTGGATTTGATGAAGAGGATAAGGAACTTCAGGTAGATTGGTTTCTTATTGAATGGAGCTCATGCCAAGGACTAGAGTGACAACTATCTTCTATTTGTTCCGTCCACAGGCAACCTGTGTCCTCTTTGTGTTTACCTTCCTCCACATATTCCCTTTGTTCACGTTTCTCAGTTCCTCTATGAAATTCTTAATAATATCAGAATCTAACCCACTAAGGAAAGACAGCTACCAAGCATTTGCATCAAAAGTTATTATGACTGACAACATTGCAGGCGCAAACAACCTCATTTGTTGTATTTGAGTTTGCGTTACTACCCTTTGTTATACTGGATGAATAGTTAATTTTGTATTTTGTTTTGTTTGTTCAATGTCACTAATACAATGAATTATTGATGTTGTGAAAGATCTGATAACTTAAACTTGGATTAGCCCAACAAAATAGATGAGTGGCTTCTACATTTAGAATGATGGACACTATGATGTCATATCTTAATAATGAATCAAATTTCTTAAAACTAAAAAAAGTTTTAGATGAAATTGAAGATTGAAAGTAATACAACTATTGTTAGAATTTTGAAAAAAAGCAAACAGAAAAGAATTTGTTTGAACCGCTACTAAAACTAACTTCAAAGTCTATTTTCCAAGTACTCATAGACCCCTAGTTCAAACTGTTTATTTGTATTATTGAAGGGTGACCTGGCGGTATAGGGGTAAGGTGTCAGACTTCTGTGCTGGCGGCCGGGGTTAAATCCTCGGTCCCAGCACAGATTTATCTGATTACCAAACCCTTCCTTCACCTCTGACAAGACATCTTGTGAATGTGGGGAATGCCAGGCCTCCACCGTGGTTCGGATTCCACGTTAAACTGTAGGTCCTCCATTTCATCTCACAATCACCCTACCATTACACATTAGCGTAAGTGCGTATAACCCGAACGGGTAGTAAGACGCGGTGCTAATAATAATAATAATAAT
>CABFVX010002037.1:113191-130843 GCA_902151425.1 Timema shepardi
GGGGGGGGGTGGCTTTGTGATTGAATTTTTCTGTCTGTTGAGAATTTAACAGTAAGGACCACATTTAATACATTTCCTTTAGAGGAGTCTAGTTTTCAAAATGTTTACAAACAAGGACCACTCAAAATAGTTTCTGGGGGAACTCAATTTTCAAACAATTTCAGGTGTTAGTTTATTGGGGACTCGGGGCTGAGCAAGTCCAAGTGTCTTCTGATCCACACCTCCGTAGGGTGATAAAGGATGTAGGATGTAGGATGTACCAGATGGTTAGGTAGGATTTATTTTTTAACAAAGGCCTATTTTGAAGTAATTTAAAGTGTTTTTGGAGGTTTTATGGTGATTATTTAATTGTATGAGAGTATGGAGGTTGGATTGGTTGATTATATTAAGGGTATTAGTACCTAAGTGTATAGCCCTAAGGGGTAGTAAGACATGGAGCTAAACGAAATGTTTAATCCAAGGAGTGGTTTATAAGAAGCGCAGCCAGGTAAGACCAAACAAAACTTCCCCTATTGCATCTTTGATCACTGTCTTATATAATCCTCATTGTTATGTTTTTATGTTTACGCAGGCCATTACGTGGCAGATGTCTTTAGCTTTCATCAGCACAGTTGGTATCACTACGATGATGAAACCGCACGAGAAAAACCCGAAGAAGATGTGCTAGGCCACAACTTGCAGTGCAATGGCTATGTCTTTTTTTACATGTACAGGTATGTGAGTTTCCCTGAAACTGTAGTCGTGGTCACCATAGGAAGGGTTTAAACTTAAAATAATATAGTCTTGAATCTGGTTGCTAGGGTTGTTCTTCAATCATATCGTACTGAACCACTAGTAAGCGTTGACCATAAAGCTCTAAATAATTCATATTTAACATTTGAAATTCAAGAAATAATATTGGTTTCACATCTTGAATATCACATTTTTAGTTTCCGTATCCTTAGTCGTGAAGGGTTGCAAATACCACAATGCACTTGTGTGCAATTAAATATACAGAGTTAAAAATATCGGGTCTACAATATCAAGAGGAACAAGAAACATCTGGTGACTACATACCACAAACTCGACAATCTCTTTATACTTCAACCCTCCATCACTACACAAAATATCTTCACAGAGCCTCTGACAGTAACCTAGAAACATCTGGTGACTACATACCACAAACTCGACAATCACTTTATACTTCAACCCTCCATCACTACACAGAATATCTTCACAGAGCCTCCGAAAGTAACCTAGAAACATCTGGTGATTACATACCACAAACTCAACAATCTCTTTATACTTCAACCCTCCATCACTACACAAAATATCTTCACAGAGCCTCCGAAAGTAACCTAGAAACATCTGGTGATTACATACCACAAACTCAACAATCTCTTTATACTTCAACCCTCCATCACTACACAAAATATCTTCACAGAGCCTCCGAAAGTAACCTAGAAACATCTGGTGATTACATACCACAAACTCAACAATCTCTTTATACTTCAACCCTCCATCACTACACAAAATATCTTCACAGAGCCTCCGAAAGTAACCTAGAAACATCTGGTGATTACATACCACAAACTCAACAATCTCTTTATACTTCAACCCTCCATCACTACACAAAATATCTTCACAGAGCCTCCGAAAGTAACCTAGAAACATCTGGTGATTACATACCACAAACTCAACAATCTCTTTATACTTCAACCCTCCATCACTACACAGAATATCTTCACAGAGCCTCCGAAAGTAACCTAGAAACATCTGGTGATTACATACCACAAACTCAACAATCTCTTTATACTTCAACCCTCCATCACTACACAGAATATCTTCACAGAGCCTCCGAAAGTAACCTAGAAACATCTGGTGATTACATACCACAAACTCAACAATCTCTTTATACTTCAACCCTCCATCACTACACAGAATATCTTCACAGAGCCTCCGAAAGTAACCTAGAAACATCTGGTGATTACATACCACAAACTCGACAATCTCTTTATACTTCAACCCTCCATCACTACACAGAATATCTTCACAGAGCCTCCGAAAGTAACCTAGAAACAACCAACCAATCTG
This sequence comes from Timema shepardi, assembly GCA_902151425.1. Classification (NCBI taxonomy): domain Eukaryota; kingdom Metazoa; phylum Arthropoda; class Insecta; order Phasmatodea; family Timematidae; genus Timema; species Timema shepardi. Next base: position 115,265 of record CABFVX010002037.1, read on the forward strand.
CGCCGTATACTTGTAAAACTCAAACTTAATCATATTTGCGATATAACATTTTGTAACTTAGATTTAATACCCCAAGCTATTTATAGCTATGCAACATTTCCCCTCTACATTTAAATCAGTTTAAATATTCAAACTTTATTTTACTTTTGGGAAAATTTCATATTATTTGATTTGACTTTGAATTAAAAAATGGGTTATACCACACCCCTTCTTCCCCGGCAAGTGTTCACACAATCTAAGTTGTAAAATTTACACTAGACTGCGTTGGGGATGTCTTTCTATGTGTGATCCGCCACTATTGTTTTCTCGTCCTCTCTCTGTGTCCATATCTTCTAAGTTTACCATCACAAAAATTGTGGGGGTGTGAATAACATTTTTTATCGATTCAAGTAACAAAATTTTAAACAAATACCAAATAATACAAAACAAATTAAGTTTTATCATCCTTAAAACAATAAATTTGCTAAAATTTAATATAAATATAATACAATAACGAAAAGGTTTGACACCCTTTAAATGTTATATAGGTTTTATACCCCTTAACATTAATATTCTCTCTGTTCTACAGCTCTTAAAGTTTCTCTGATTTAGCACCACTTTAATATCTAGTTTCTGTTTGTATTCCCTCCTTGTCTGGCTCACTACCGACATACAAGTAACTCCCTCTTCACTCCCAGTTCTTTAACAAAAGATGGTGGAGTAGAATATATCTATATCCTGATAACACAAGCACAGAGAGTCTCCAAACAAACTTGCTTGTGTGCTATCTGTATGCCAGATCACTGAAAACTGTATTCACCATCTTTTTATTTACCATAAGAAATTAGGATTTGAAATATCACAACAAAAATAAACTGCTTGTATCTAAAAAAGACACTAGTTTCTCAATTCTGTGTTCCATCTTTTTGTTACTACTACTATCCACCCATTTGTAAGGCAGGTAGCAGCCGCAGACTCCCTCCTAACAGTCTACTCAACTGCACGGCTTGCACCAACTGCCTCCCGAAAACATAAACACTTATATTCCAAGTTTGGAATTGAATATTCGGTCATTAACCTACCAAAACTAAATATTTACAAACTACATAAAGAGCAGGCAAAATATATTTTCACAAATGAAAACTAGATTTAAACTATAAACTATCTGTGTGTTTCAGGCCATTGTTTGATCAGATGATGTCTCAAAGACAAGAGTCCCAGGATAAAGACATTACCGTGAAATGACCCAGCTGAAGATTGTTAACTGATGTGTGATATAAAACTGGTGTTATTGGAGTTTGTATTTTCATGTATTGTTTGTGATAATGGTGAAATAACCCAGCTGAAGATGGTTAACTGATGTGTAATATAAAACTGGTGTTATTGGAGTTTGTATTTTCATGTATTGTTTATCACGGCTACTGGTACCGTTGAACAAGTGTGAGTGGTAACTCCGGAACTCTAATGGACAAGATAAAGTTAAGTGCTGCATAATAACTGTTGGTTGTAAATATTTCAAACTAAAAATAATTTATTTTTGTATGCACTTTAATATCTAACATAAGTGTGGTTTCCAAAATAAAAATAATAGCTATTTAAGGAAAACGTCTTTTCACTTTTTGAGGTACATTTTGTTACAGAAGAAGTGTTTGAATCAGGAGTTGACTCTAAGGGTTAGTTTATGGCTATTGAAGAACGCTCAAATACGCTTCTCCCTGAGATTATCCTTCAAAATTTGACTACTGTTTTCAGCAGAGAATACCAAAATTTGATATGTAGGTAGTTTTTAAGTGTTTTCTTTTCACTGTAAAAGAAGCCATATTGTGTTTGTTCCCTTTTATGTGTCTTTATCCACCTTTCCTGTAACCTTCTTCCAATTATAACACAATTTATAGTCAAAAGTATGATAGAATTGTAGAAAGACAAAACACTATCATCTAGTTACACAAATTTCAGTGCTTTCATCGCATCTTCTTCAGGATGTTAGCTCAGTAATGCCAACTTGGTTGTGCAGGATGAAAACTTCTTCTGTTGATTTGAAATTCTACGAAGGTTCGTCTATGGTTCTATGGATGGCAGGTAGTGCTAGTGTGGCAACAGGCTGTATAAAGTGTAATAATATATATGTTCACTTCCTTTGAAAAGTTGATTTCTGAAATTGGTCTTCCGAAACAGTCTCTACGGCAACTATCCATGGATGGTCCAAATATCAACTGTAAATGTTATGACCCGGTGTGTTATCAATTGAAGAGACACAAACATGGCAGTAGTTCATACCGGCAGTTGTGGGATTCATATCATTCACGATGAGCATGGCTCGTTATCATCAACCTGGGATGCGGAGCGGAGCGAGTTTTATCTAATCCTCTATTACTTATTTAAGGACACACCAGCGAGAAGAGAAGATTACATGAAAGTAACTGATAGCAGTGTCTTCAACTGTTGTAACATGCTCTCTTGAAATGTGGCCTCATGTAACTAAATATGTGCAGTTAGTTACTGACAAGAAACTTCCCAATCCAAACACCAACAGTTGTGAAAGAAGCGACCAGAGATGGATTTCAGAACAAGTAGAACCTTTTTTGACAATGTACCAAACTGATACGACAATGCTTACATTTCTGGAAAGAGATATGTTGAAAATGCTTAGAAACTTAATGGAGAGATTCATTAAAGAAGATGAAATAAATAAAGCAACTACCAGTAACAAACTGGTTAAAGTTGAAGTAGGGAAAAAAGAACTGGGACCAGATATATAACATTAAATTTGGCTCCCAACTAGGGGCAAGCCACGTAGAACGTTACAGTGTTTAGCTTTTGGCAGTAGGAGAAATAATAGTTTTGGTCCTTAAAAAGCTCTTAAATTTATGTTTCATGTGTGTGTAAGAACCCTGTATCCAGCCAATGCTACTCCTCGGCCCGCAGAATATCCAGCTGGTGCTACTCCTCGGCCCGCAGAATATCCAGCTGGTGCTACTCCTCGGCCCGCAGAATATCCAGCTGGTGCTACTCCTCGGCCCGCAGAATATCCAGCTGGTGCTACTCCTCGGCCCGCAGAATATCCAGCTGGTGCTACTCCTCGGCCCGCAGAATATCCAGCCGGTGCCGCTCCTCGGCCCGCAGAATATCCAGCCGGTGCCGCTCCTCGGCCCGCAGAATATCCAGCCGACGCCACTCCTCGGCCCGCAGAATATCCAGCCGACACCACTCCTCGGCCTGCTGCTGGCGCTTCTTGGCCTCTGCCAAACGCTCACAGTGCAGCACTTTAGTCCCTTGGATGCTGACTGTTGCCCTCTCCTCATGTACGCGGACACTCTTTTACAACACATCTTGGCGGATAAATCTCGGGGTCAGTGGTGGTGGTGAGGGGGGTGGGATAAATTGGATGCAAGGGGAAGTGTTGCTCAAGCTGCCCGACACTTGAGGGGCTTGCTGGCACTACTTGTTGGAATATCTGTGCAAAATGAAGGACATCACGAATATAACAAACATAACCACAGACTGGTTTGAGATAAGAAGGAACTTTCTCAACATTTTAACTCTGTCATAAGGACACTCATAAAAAGAAATAAAAACACTGAAAGGATAGGCATATTGATTGATAAGTGCATATTTTGTTTTCTTCGAGAACTTCATTCCAGTTTGGAGTTGTATTACAACATCTAGAGATGTAAAAACTGTAATACATACATGCCTAATTACACCGCTCCCTTTTGGGGCGGACATACATCTTAAAAACACAACACTTAATACATCCTCACTAAGTTTCTACACACTTCCCTATATCCTCCGCTGCAATAACATTTATACACCGAGTCATACATGCTCTTTATATTCTTAAAGTTGTGTGTTTCTTTTGTTTTCAGACATTCATCTATTATTGATTGATAAAACTGTTGTTTTAATTCAAATTATCAACATTGTGTGATTGTTATTTAAAAGAGAAATCTCATCGAGTATCTATTGTAATCAACCTTTTTTTTATTCATATTTATATTTTGTTTGTTAAAAGTGAATGAGGAATTCTCCTCATGCCAATTACAATCAATTTATAATTTATGACGATAAATAAACTAAAAAATATATATTTTTATGCAGGCAGTGGCGTAACACCCAGCCCCACAGGGCCTGCAAGGGGGGGGGNGCCAGGAAAATTAACTTTACATTACTATAAATTTGTTGGAAATAATTGTAATCAAATAACTTATGTCATGATTAATGACAATAGTTGAATATATCTATCATAAAGTGTTGTAAATTATAAATGATATATAGCACTATTTGAATTATTTCATTCAGTTTTAAATAGCGCATTATTTTTTACACATACTCATGCGGTCGAGGCGACTGATGGCTTTCCCAACACCCAACCGAGGCTAAAACAGTCGTTATTAAGGTGTTAGATGACTTGCAAGTGGGTGTGAAGGGAGCTCAATCGGTTACGCCCCTGTATGTGGGCCTATGTGTATCTCAGTATCAACTACATTCTGTTATTGAATTACCTGCTCCATTGATAACTTCCAGCAAGTGTTGAACCAGCCGACTTAAAGGCATTGGTCACCTCCGACACAGAGATTACCACCGCATCTCCATCCCATTGGTAACCGAGAGGGTAGTTAATGTGGGAGACTACCACCTTGACCTCGGGACATGATGATTGCCACCGTATCTCCATCCCATTGGTAACCGAGATGATAGCTAATATGGGAGACTACCACCTTGACCTCGGGACATGATGATTGCCACCGCATCTCCATCCCATTGGTAACCGAGATGATAGCTAATATGGGAGACTACCACCTTTACCTCGGGACATGATGATTACCACCGCATCTCCATCCCATTGGTAACCAAGATGATAGCTAATATGGGAGACTACCACCTTGACCTCGGGACATGATGGCGAGTGAGGCTTGTAATACCTAATTTTGAATTTAATAGTAGATTTATTGCATTCTTGTGAGTGTTATACTAGGTAGAATCCAATTTGTGATTTTGGGTGTTTACAAAGAGAAAAAAAAAATTACCTAAATTGTATTGTTTCGGTTTCATCTCAGACGTGTCCATTCCTATATATATATATTTAGGCCTAAATTTTCATTTAAATCATCATACTAATGTAGGTCTAAACAAAAGATTGGGTGTGTTAATAGTAAAACAAAGATATATTTTGATTGAATGCTCTTAATTTTTGAACCCCCTCCCTCAGTTTTTATGACCTTATATAAGAAAATATTAAAATTGTGTTATTAACTTTTTCTTCCAAACAAAATCATACTACAGTTTGATCTTTGTGCAAGCTGTTTCGAGGTTAAGTTTGAGTGTACCGTGAAAATGAAGAACTTGAAAGATTCTGTTTCACTAGCATTTAATTGTATTAACAAACCAACTCCTTTATTGATATTCATCGGTTTAGTAGAACAGATTCAAATGAGAGGCCAATGAAAACCACTCACCTTTTGGAAATTACCAGAGTTAAAATTCCTGGTAATTTCTTAGCTGTTAAAATACCTACATTCGTAACTTTGTGATTCTTGATTTGCTCCAATAAATAATACATTCGTCATCATTAAAAGAAGGATGTTTGCCTTTATCCACCATTTTCACAAATATTTGTCCGTTTATGATCAGGTTTGTTAACTTTACGGGCAAAATCGTCACTATAGAAGGCAGTGGATGTAGAGAATTTTATTTCCCGCTGGGGTGTGGTACCTCTGTGGATGTTATCATGTGACTGCTCACCAGACGTTCTAGCAAGACTTAGCCCGTGCTTAGTATCGTCCTCGCAAACGGGCCTAAGAAGTTTGCTTCCCGTGGCTCAGCTGATATATTTTGGAGTAGTTTTGTTAGTGACCGATGGCAACGGACTGTGTTTGTCGGAGTCGAGGACCAGTCTAGACACAGCAGACTTGATACTGTTTACTAAGGGTCTGTGAACATGTTTTTTTTCATTCAAGGTTAACTGAGTATTTCTAAAAGCTTTCGTGTTTGAGTTCTATATTCATAATTTTAAAATGTTAAGATTATATATTTGTTTATTTTAAATATAAATATCAAATTTTTTCAATTTCAAATTTTAAAAATATATTATAACACATTTTCTCAAAATACGAACGACACCCATTTTTATAAATAGTATATAGCCTACTTTTTGAAAGAAAAAAAAAGTTAAAAATTGAAAATATATTTTTTTAATTACAAATAACACTTTAAAAAATACAATTTGAAAATAAGAACTACACTCAACCAAAAATATAACAACACTAACGATTATAAAAAAATATATAACAAAATGAATGATTGCATGATCAGTTTCATTTGTATTAGCGTACTGTCTCAATTAAAAAAGTTAATAAAATTGACGTTTTAATAAGCTAATATTTCCCCAAAATATGCTTTCGTCACTTAATTTACCTAATAAGAAAACATAAGCATCATAAACATAAATTTGAAGTGTTTCATACTTTAAAATTAAAAATAATATTTCTAGATACCAATTTGAAATATTAAATGTTTTTTTAATATAAAATGTAAGTTTGGTAAAATATGCATTGCTAGAGACAGGTTAACCAACATATTTCTATAACTAAATTGTAACTAAACGTGCTAGTTTTGTAAAGAATTAATATGACTTTAAATATCTTAAGTTCAAAAACATTTAATATAATAACAAATTTTTAATGTTACAGAAACTATTATTTTAAAAAGGGGCCAGGTAAAAATAGTAAAAAGAATCATTCAATAATTTAGTAATAATCTACTTAGCTATTTTTATTTCCATTGCTTTGTAATGGCAACACAAGTAAACAACTTCAATCAAGTATGATTCAAAATGAACGGCAATATTGAATAAATTTACCAGTCAAAAGTAGTTTTAAAGCTTTTATTACATTATTTATGAGAAAATTGATATTAATTCAAACAATTAACCAAGTAATTGAATTAGTTATAACTGGAAATGCCGATATTATCTCAATTAAACAGCCTATGCTTACTATTGTGTTTTAAAAATAGATTATTAAGTTCATCAAGTGGAAGCTCCAAAATGACGAGCTCGACTCGAAGCTCGAAATCAGAGAACTCGCAGAGACCTACTTTTTACATAAATGGTTTGTGAATTTGAAATACGAGCCAATGTTAAATAGTTATATGTTCTGACTTTGGGCCTCAAAAATAATCCTGATAAGGGCGCCGTGAACAGTTTGGGAACCACTGATATAACCCCTTTGAGTAAAATAAAAGACAATAATATCATACTGGTACAAAAGTATTTGTTTTTTAAATGACTAAGTTGACAAATAAACAAAGAAAGAAAGAAGTGATATTAAATGTCAACTTGTACAAGAATTAACATAATTTCATATGAAACCATTGATATAAGTACATCAATACATGAATACATGAAAATATCCAATATGGCAGAAAACACACACAAACCAAATCAAACCTTTGCAAGATAAAAGCAATGTACAAGTTTACTTTTAAAGTTGGTAGTTAGCTTGTCAACTATCTTCCAGTGTGAATGGAGTGAAAATATTTATTTAGTAAATTATATAATATATCTCTATAAGGAAAACCTCTTTTTGCTTTTTGAGGTAATTATATTATATTTGTAAGAAGGTGCATATAATCATATAAGAGGGGGATGAACACAATATGGCCTTTACAATGAAAAGAACAACACAGTTCACATTTTACACTGCTGCCAATGTCCAGCAATATTGTGTTTGTCCCCCTTTTATATGTTTATACCCACCTTTCCTGTACCTTCTTACAAATATAATATATTTAGTAAATTAGCTTGATAATGTTCGGCTAAATTCCTTAAAGCTGTGTAAATAGTAGAGAAACACTGAAAATAAGTTTGAGAAATTTTAACTAATTAGCTGATTATATTTATTTCTTTGTACCAGTAAAATTAGCTTTATTGTACTCGGGGAGAAAACTTTGTGTGGGTATTGAACAAAAAATAAACCAATACCTTTTTCAAGTTTACACATACAAAACTAATTATAACATGTACAAAATTACAATACAAACATTTAGCAGCATTTAATCTTTTCCAACTCAATGGCAAACCCATTCCTTCTGAAAACGTATGTTACACTATAAATAAATAAAGATATATCTCTATAAGGAAAACCTCTTTTCGCTTTATGAGGTAATTTGTAATATACATTTGGAAGACGGTACAGGAAAGGTGGATAGAAACATATAAAAGGGGGACGAACACAAAATGGCCTTTACAATGAAAAGAAGAACACAGTTCACACTTTACACTGCTGCCAATGGACAAACAGGTAATGGTTGCCTCTTAAAGAAAATTGATCGTCACCGTCCAATCATCCGACCTAGGTTTCATTCTATCGGAACTCATCAGGGAGGAGTGTGAAACACGCAACGCAACTTCCTAAAAGAGGAAACAAAAAAACACAAAAGGGGAGAAAAAGGAAAATGGTAAAGAATGGAAGGACACATAGATAGGTTTTCCTTATAGAGTTATATCATTATATATTCGCATCCAATGTCTTTTTCCTGTGTTTGTCCTTTATGTTGTACCTTTTACATGTTCCTATCTGTGTGTTCTATCATTCTTTACCATTTTCCTTTTTCTCCTCTTTTGTGTTTTTTTTTCTCTTTTAGGAAGTTGCGTTTCACACTCCTCCCTGATGAGTTCCGATAGAATGAAACCTGGGTCGGGGGATTGGGCGGTGACGATAATTTTCTTTAAGAGGCAACCATTACCTCTTTGTCCATTGGCAGCAGTGTAAACTGTGAACTGTGTTCTTCTTTACTTTGTAACAGCCATATTGTGTTCGTCCCCCTTTTATATGTTTCTATCCACCTTTCCTATACCTTCTTACAAATATAATATAAATAAATAAAAAAAATTGATAAATAAACTTACTTTAAGTCAATTTTATTGGTGCTTAACACACAATTTGGGTGATTATAAGCAATTACATTGCTAATAATGATCACTTGTCCTGACGGCTCTTAGAGCTAAGTTGCATGTCTGAAACATCCTCAATCGCAATACATCCATACAACATCTGTGTGTAGTAGTCGTACGGCGGATGTTCAAGGCCAAAAGAAATGTTCCTCACTTCGCCTGATCTGCAACATCTTCACATGTTTGTATATCTTCAGTGCTGGACCCAGTTTCAAAGAGAGGCTGCATAAGACATCGTTACGCTTCATAAGTAGCAGTGACGGCCCGTCAATATCCTGAACCAGACCAAGCAATATATTATTACACTTTATACAGCCCGTCAATATCCTGAACCAGACCAAGTAATATATTATTACACTTTATACAGCCCGTCAATATCCTGAACCAGACCAAACAATATATTATTACACTTTATACAGCCCGTCAATATCCTGAACCAGACCAAGCAATATATTATTACACTTTATACAGCCCGTCAATATCCTGAACCAGACCAAACAATATATTATTTTTGTTACATAATATATTTCTACCCATACTTTGTGGAACTTCCTCGTGATTATTATGGAAACAAAAGAAATATTTAATTTTCCAGTTTCCTGATTCATTTATTAATAGAAACTTAGCATATATAGATCCAAGTTAGTATTTATGGCTAGTCATGAAATGATTCCTGTGGAGAATCAGCGAGGTGATGGTGGATTATCATCAATGGGAGAAGTACAATGTCAGGGGTGTTGAAGAGCACTGTAGATGTACGTGCCGTGCCTGGTAGTGGGTATTAATGGCGTTATGGTCCACGGTGCTATGAGGACGATGTTATGGTGGTACAATTGAAGGAGGACCCTGTACAGCACTTTGTTTAGAACATTTTGTAACTTGAATTCCCAAATGTTGCATTTTTTCATTTACTGTGAAAGTTCTTCATCATCATCATCATCATCGGGGCTTTCTTGCCTTAAATCCAGGAAAGTAACAAGTTTCTCTTTTACTTCAAAACCTATTTTACTTTTTTTTGTAATGGTCATTTAAAATGGAACATTTTGACCCTGATTGCTGTCTATAGCATGTTCAGCTTTGAGGTTTGTTGTTGTGTTTAATTCTACTAGAATTGGTCACCATATACATACCTTGTTATATTTTTCTATGCAGAATCTAAGTTTATTTATATATATATATCACAGCAGACATAATTTCACTAAAACATAAATAAATGAAAAAAAATTAATACTTTTAATAATAGTAAATACTGACTTAATATCTTTTTAATTGTGTTTTCGTTGGTTATTACTGATAATCATTATCATTTACATGTTACATATTTAGAAATGCACCGACCAAATATTCTGTTAGTGATGCTGGACCAGTACCGTGGCAAAAAGAAAACATTTTAAACTCTATGTCATCATTATAATAATGTTATAATTAAGATAAATAAAGAGAGTTATAAAATACACACTTGCTTATTTTTTACTCACCAATAACTTTACTTTCCATTTAGATTTTCTCCACTTACTGCAACATTCAACCTTTTTTTTTATCCTTAGAGCCATAAGATGAATCTCCCAAAACAGGACTTTCCCAGCGTTTAATATTAATAGTTCAATGTCCATTCTAGCAAATTACTTTAAATGTCTCGACAAATGTTCGACATAAGATTGCCGCTTGTGTGTCTGGTTCAGTCACATAACATGCCACTGTTCAATGTACGTTCCAGAACGTCTCCGTCCATCGAGAGCGTTGTCACTAACAAACTCCATAGTGTGGTTCAGTCCCATGACATGCCACTGTTCAATGTACGTTCCAGCACGTCTCCGTCCATCGAGAGCGTTGTCACTAACAAACTCCATTGTCTAAGCATTGAACCAAGGCCTCCTTCATAGTGCTTGGACAAGTTATTCAGTCCCACTTGTTCAATTAATTATCTTTATTTTAGTATTGTTTGTTACCATAGTTGAAACTCCCTGAGAAACACTTGGAAGGGGGAGTGCCATTACGCTGTATCTTCTTGTGAAAGTAATATTCTGTGGCAGTGTTTAGGGATATTTCTAACCACTTTACCATGTGTTTTTCTATATCAGGCTTGATGACCTGACTCACCTCTTATTAATATTAAGACCTTGTGAAGGGCCGGGTAGTATGATGTAAATGCTAGGAGAGGTTAACATTTCAATACAATGAGAAACACGGGCACCTAATAAAGAGTCAGCCATGATATATTTCAGGGGGCAGTTCTCGAATGAGCTAACCATCAGCTTGGATTTGGTTTGGTTCCCAAACACCCAAATTAGCGAACAACTACCCCTCTGCCATAAAGGCCCTAGGCATGCTGGATACACCTTAGCCTTGGGGGTCCCCTTTTAGTCACCTCTTTTGAGACGCAGGGATACTGTGGAACTATTTCAAGGGGTAAAGGTTAAAAAATACCAGAATAAATGCCTCATAATATTATATTATAATAACTTAAATTATGAATGTTTTTGAAAAGCAAGAGTTGTAACTAACATGTTCCTTAAAGACAGCAGCCTGGTCGGATAGGCCTTGCTCGATCAGATATTCCTCCACTTGGTCTACGCTCCAGCACGACGCGTCGGGGATCCGCTCGTCTATAGGCTCATCACTGTCCGTGGCTCCTACTGGATCAGGAGGAGTCAGGTACTTCTTTACAATGGAGTCCGGGATCGACGACTCCCGTGACGGGGTCACCCCTTTCCCTGGGGCTGAAAACATTCATTCAAAGTCAAATCTACAAGAAGAACTTAATTCTGTTTTTGTATTTAAGCTCATTGAATCCCAGCTGGGCGTACTGAGGGAGATTTTTCCCTGAATAGTTTCCCACACTGCTCCTCATTTTAAACCTGGACAAGTACAGAAATACCTTGCTCGTTCAAAAGACCAGGGACCGGATCCCCGAATAAAGTTGAACATAGCCTTGATATCACTTGCAAGTACATAGTTTGGTTAGATCAAGAAACTAAATGGTGTTAATACATTTAACCACAAATATAAGAGATTCAATGTGATGCATGTGTAATGTTTGTTGCTCGTGTCTACCAGGAACCAACGGTATAATTTTATTCCCGTTATATCAAACCAGTATTGTACTAGTTCCTCATTGTGGCGCTAGTCGCTATTACTTCACTGCATTCGACAAAACCAGCCATTCTGACTTTAGTAACCTGTTCTTGCAGATGAAACTCATTACGTCCAGTAGGTTATCGGGCGACGAAGCCAATGTACAGAGAATATGAATTAGGAGACTATTTATAATCCACCGGAACTTCAACTAGTTTATATACCAACCCAGCGAGTGTGGACAGACTCCAAAGAAGTGTTGCCTTAATGTTTAATTTATTGGTCACAGATTGAATAGATAAATATATCCATTTTCTTTATTTTGAAGTTGTAATTTTACTGTGCATTCAGACTTTTTAATATCTCGGTGATGCACATATGAGCCCGAGCAAGTTTTAAAATGTATTTAAACATCTTATTGACAAGTTTTCTACACAGAAAGTGAAGTGAGCCACAAGTTGTGTCTATGCCGGGAGCATATTCTAGTTCTAACTTTAAAAAGTGTTGTCGTTGTCGAATGTTTGTGATCAATATATTTTGTACATAGCGGACCAATGTACTCATTAAAAACAACGGCTCCTTTGACACGTGAGAATATAAAGCAGAGATTTATTGCAAATCTCCTAAATTGGTTACTCTTTCTGAGCACATGAAACTAAAGAGCAGGAACCAGAACCAGCCATCAATGAATATATCGATATATTGTTGCCAAAATGGCATCACTAATTTCTGGTGAGCTCACGTGCGTAGGATCAGTTATGGTGGACGACTTCAAATTCTTGTAATATGTTAAATGTGTTCTTCTTTCCGATATAAAATCCACAATTTATTGTATTAATTTCGAGTTTATTAGAATTTTTTATTTTGATTTTCAGTTTTGAAGGCTGTTAAAAGGTTCAAACGGCCACGTGTTGTAATGGGCGAGTCCAAGTTTCGTATCGAGGGGGGAGTAGGGTATCAGGCACTTGGGTTTTAAATACAATAATACATGGAAAGATAATGAAAAAGGAAATGTTTAAGAATCGGAATCGAGAATCGAAAAATCTAATTTGAACTTAAGAATCGGAACTGGGAAAAACAGGTGTTGTGATATAGCTATATATTAACTTTACACATTAAAAGGCCTTTTTTTTAGTTTGTGTTTATTATTTAGTTAGTTTAAGTTGTTCCTGTGTTTAGTACAAGCCGCTAAGTGAAATATCGACACCTTCTTACCGTGCACAGGCGAGGACTTGGCTTGTAGCAACGAACACTTGTGACAAAACCATTTAGAGTTCTTCACTCTCTCGGAGAGTCTGGGGGAGTGACAATTGAAGTGGAAACCTTCGTCACAGCCGCTGCAAATAACCATCCCTTCCTGAAAATATAGTTTTATCGAGGACTTGTTTAATTCCTGATTAAATAACCATCCCTTCCTGAAAGTCAACAACATCACTCAACACTTTCAAATATAGTTTTATCGAGGACTTGTTTGATTCCTGATTAGCGCAGTTTGTGATGTCAGGAGAAACACAACAGCAAGGAGAATGAGATGTCTTAGAAATGTACGTACAGAGTCAGTAATGAAGCAGTGTGCTTTGAGAGGGAATACAACACGGCAATGTGACATAAGCTTATGATGTTAGTTTGGGCTGCGTGTGAATCGAGTGACGAAACAAGTATATGAAGGTAGAGTGTGTGGATCAAAAGGAAGGGGTGGGCCGTGTAAGACATTAAGATTTTTAAGAATAAAAGATCATTTACGACTCTATGTTAGTAAGAAGGCGGTTGCCTGGTTCCCGCGTAGACGGCTAGAGACTAAGGTGTGACGTGACGTCACTAGTAGCCCCTGCCAGCTTCACCACTAGCCAAACAATATGGAAAACTTGTCATTTCTATTTGGTTAAAGTTTGTAGATCACGGTGTCTACTCAACTTGACCAATGAAATCCCCGACTTTTTCCCTGATTTCCCCTGATCAGTTCCTAAAATTCCCGACTAAAAAGTAGGTCACATCCTTCTAACTCCCCCCCCCCTGTCCACCCTCATTTTTCTATTAACCTTTTTTTATGAATAATAATAAATTTTAAAATTGAANTAAAAAAAATAATAATTAGTTTTAAAATTTGAATTAAAATTGTTTACTAGGAATTAAAAATATATTACACAGCTACAAACAAAAAAATGACATTATAATTTACTGATTATTGTATTTCATAATTTGAGTAAAATATCATTTTCCTGGATTTTTATTGTGATTTACCAAATTCCTGACTTATTCCTGTTTTTTCCCGATCACTTCAAATTCCCGTTTTCCCTGATTTTCCCGGGTGGTAGACACCCTGTAGTTACATAATTTGTATTTAAGCGAGTGGCTATTTCTATGACAAGCAGTGAGGTCTACAAAGTATAGTTGTAATATTATATTCTCAGCCAAAGGGAGCTAACGTGTTTTAAAGGAGACCACTTTATAGTTTAAATATTTTTTATTTATTATAACTAATTCATTTTTTGTTGCTTAAGAATAATTATGTGTTTGTATACTATTAGGATTAATTAATATTATTTAAAAAAATATTTGTACTTAATAACAATAAATTAATTAGTTAAATAATTTATTTGAGGTGTTTGATGTGCACTTTCTGAAATGAGTGAGTTTCTAAAAAAAACTTAAATATATGCCAGACACAACACCCAGCCCCCGACCATTAATTCATCACTGTAAAAAAGGGGGATTGAACCCGGGACTTTTAACTTAGTAGGCAGACACTACCAACTGAACTAAGGTTTCTGTCTATTTAATTTATGTTAGTGACTTCATTATTCATGTAATCGTTCCATTAAAACTTAATTATAATGATTATGAACAAAATCTATGGTAAAATGAAGAAAATGAATGTGTCTTGTGGCGATAACAGCCGAGAACAACTGACTCCACAGAGACAGAAGAACAAGGAACATATTCTATACCAACCAATTGCATATCAATGATTAACCTCACACTTATAAGTCATTACTTTTTGTTAATGGTATTTGTGTTTATGTATCTATCTGGCTCTGGGTGAGCAATTCGTACCTTTAGTCTATGGAATACACGCCACTGGTGTGCTATATCCCTCTCAACTTCACGTGTTACACGATAGCACTCGAGTGTAAGCGCAACTAAGTGACACGTCAGTCCATACAGAATCTGGATGTTACAGATTCTAATCTTCAAGACTATCTCACCACCTCCATCATAAAATAACTCTATCCCTTCAAGGACTAAATGATTTCCACCGCCTTAAAATACTAACTACATAACTAATTCATGCTAATAATTTATTTATATACATCATTTTCCTACTCGCTATGGATGCTGGGGTTCTACGAAGAGATTCAAAGGAGCGGGTTGGTGTCGATTGTGGTGGTTGCTATAGCATATACAGAAGTGAACTGAAATCAGATTTACAGAGCGCCCTATATATAGAAGTGAACTGAAGTCAGATTTACAGAGCGCCCTATATATAGAAGTGAACTGAAGTCAGATTTACAGAGCGCCCCATACACAGAAGTGAACTGAAGTCAGATTTACAGAGCGCCCTATATACAGAA
>CABFVX010002038.1:0-17620 GCA_902151425.1 Timema shepardi
TTCTGCTATGACTACTCTAGTCAGTTCAGTCCAGATTGACCAACTTAACCTATACACATCCCTGCTATAGAGTATATTACAAGATGAAAAGAATATTAATAAGACAAATATGAATCACTTAAAAAAATCTCATGCTTTTCACGTCTTCAGTGTAGAACTTGGGTTTGACGTTTTCTGAATAGTTATTACTTATTCTTGGATTCATTTTTGATAAGCACACATAAAATTCTTCTTCACCAGTCACCAGTCATTCTCTTTTCTTATTTGTGGTTGTGGTAAGTGCAGAAAATCCTTGTTCACAAAGATATGTAGTTGAATTAACCATTTAGAGGAGGATAGAAGGGGAAAACCTACACATTTACCAGAAAACTGTAGGCCTCTAAGTTCACAATTAAAACACATCAAAACACATAATTATGTAAGTTTTGTGGTAAATAAGTCTCCTACTTCAGCAAAAAAGAGTAAAACACAAACTGGACTAAGTGGCCATGATCTAGGTCCTCTAGTTATGATGGCATATTCCAGTTGATGTTTTACTCTCTTCTGCTGAAGAAGGGGACTGATGTACCCCAAAATTTACATAATTATGTGTTTTGTTGTGTTTTAATTGTGAGCTTTGAGGCCTACAGTTTCTGTTAAGTGTATAGGCCTTGCCCTTTTATATTCTTTTCAATATCTAATTCAAAATAAAACATTATACATTTTGACCCTAAATCAATATTTTTGTATTTTCTGAAAAACACATTCTATGAACATTGGACTGTCACCGAGTATTTGTTTATTGGTCAAAGTGATCCTGGTTAAATCAGACTCATACAGAGAGTATGGCAAAATCTACAACTGTTTGTGATGTTCATACTGTCTCTTGATGCAGGTAAAACTGTCTTACTACGATGGTGCTCCTGTCCGTGATGACAAGAACCTCGTCACAGTCCGCTATGGCTACTCATACGACCACGACAACTTCCTTGAACAGAAACACAAGCTTGACAAAGACGGGATGGTGGAGCTGGTGTTCTACCCCCCCGCTGACAATAACCAGACTACTTTGGGGATTGAGGTGATATGTTGTTCCGTCGCACAATGCAAGCATTAGATTAGGGGGCTATGAAGTGCAAAGCCCAATAGAATATATTAAATATTCCTACAAACATATTGGAGCTTGAATCATTTTGTGATTTGCTACTATCATCATCAATTGTTTCCAGCTTGTGGCTTGGTCAATTTAGTATAATGCTCTTCAGCTTTCCTTCCACCATTCTTCCTTCTTTATTTTCTTCCATTCTTCTCCTCTCACTCGTAAATATCCTATTATATGATCTCATTCATATTTTTTTTTCTAAATACTACATTCTGTCTATTATGCTTTCCTTTTCCATCCTCATTACTTGCAATACCATCTAGGTCTTGCTTCCTCTACTATCTCATGTACTCCCTGTAGCCCCACTCTTTCCTAAACAACTTCATTCCTAATCTTGTTTCTCCTCATGACAGCTAACATGCTCTTCATGGCTTCCACTTTCCTGGTCTCTTTTACATCCAATTGCCATGTTTTGGATGCATATGTAAATATGGGTACGAAGTATGCCCTAGATACCAATAAACCATTTCCTTACACTTCAAAGGCACTTTTATTTCCTATAGCAGGTCGCTTACCCACTTGTAGAACCCCCTCGCCTCTGTCATACTTCCAAGATATTTTACACTTTACCTCTCTCTGCATAACTCCTTTCCACTTTATAGCTTTTTAGGCCTTTATTTAGCTCGATTAATAACTAATAATTGACAACTCTAAATTATAACAATTAAATTTAAATATGTATTTTAATTACAAATATATTTTTGACAGAGCTTCATATTTGTCAGAGCTGACCTTTTTGTTGTCAGCATTGTAGGGTGTTGTAATGTGTGTTTCAGGCCGAGTACCTGGAAATGAAGGAGTGGTTCTCTCAGGTTGCAGCAGCAATGTCCCCAAGTAATACGTTCATTCAAGCCATGGTCAAGACTGACAAACCAACCGTGAGAAACTGTTTTAATTCCCTCTTTATGACATTACCAGTTAAATTGACAATATCTTGGTCAAAGTATTAGTTTCCATTGTTTACTATTATTACTGTTGTATACCACGAATGCAATTGAGAAATGTAAACTTTACACTACAAATTAAACACATCAGCTAGAAATAATCTATTCTCTGGCTGTGAAATTTAATTAAATATATTAGGTAATTTGATATTAAATCTTAAGAAAAATTGTTTTGGATTTATTTTACTTTAATAAAAACTATTGCCATAGTGGCTCATTCATTGATTATTTTGTTTGATAGTAAAAAATCAATTACTTCATATTATAAAGCTTTTAGAGTATTTTAGAAACATCAAATTTCATTAGTAATTTGATATTGCATTTTGTTGAAAATTTGCAAATATATTGATGAAATCACAACAGAACTGACAAAAACTATGACAACTTTTATTTTTGTAATAAGATGGAATTGTAGAAAAATGAAACACAAATAAAAGTAAAAATAATGACACATGTTTACATACTCACTAATGCTTCAAAATCATTTTATATTCTACTCAACGTGATTGAGACCGCCTATATGGTCTAGTGGTCAGAGTTCCTGGCTACAGATCCAGAGGTACAAGGTTTGATCCCTGGCTCTTTCAGATTGCTCTCTGAGGCATTTGGTCTGGAACGAGGTCAAATGAGGAGCTATTAAAAATAAATTTTATATATATATATATATATATATATATATAACAGCTCCGGTATAGAGAACTGAGATTAACGGCCGGAGGATTCGTTATGCTGACCACATGACACACACTATCCACCATTCACCAAGTGGCGGTCGCTTGGTCGGTATGGCTCGATTATGGGCTGATGCTATGGAATTTTTTTAATGCACTTTATTCCATATATATATATATATTTAATATATATATATATATATATATTGTTTTACAAAATTATTTAATGAAAAACTTTTACCATGAATACTAAATAGGTATATATATATATATATATTTTAGTAATTTTTCCTAATTGTTACTGTTCAGCGTGGAGTAAATACTGTATTATTATTTTCCACCTGCTGGATACCCGCTCTCCTCTCATTCCGGCGGCTGTTGTGTTCCCCTGCAGGTGAACCAAGATGTCGAGATCGAGGTGAACAGCACAGTCCCTCTCAAGTACCTGTCCTATCAGGTGATTGGCCGGGGCGACGTGCTTGTAGCCAACACGGTCCCAGTCTCCAACTCACACACTCACAAGTTCAGGTTCCTGGCAACGTACGCCATGGCCCCCACAGCCCACATCCTGGTCACTTTCCTCAAGGACGACGGAGAGGTCGTGGCCGACGCACTCGACATCCAAATGGAGGGAGTGCTGCAGAACTTTGTAAGGGCGTTTTTAACACAAGGAATGTTTCTATTCATAGGGACAGAAGCTGAGGATTGTTTGAAATATATTCAAGATTTATTTACTCTGGGTATACGTGTAGTCATTTCTTACAAAGAGCCGAGTTTTAATCTAGTTTGAATAATCTAGAGCAAAATATGCACTAAAAATATCCTAAGTTCAATTCAAGTAACAGATTCATGTACCAAACCTTAAAACACAAATTAAAACTTCACTCTAAAGTCCAAACTATATTAAAAAAAGTTATGATCAAACAGATTAATATTTTTAGCTAAATTTAATATAATAATCTTTAAATTGAAAAATGACTCCTGTACACTGGAATCAAACACAGGACCTTTGGCTTAGTGTGCCAGTGTTATAACCACTAAAATATCCAGGAATTGTCCTGTGCCCAGTCTCATTCCTCATTCATATTTTAGGGCACAGTTTGTGATGGGCGTGGGTGGATGCATGCTCAGTGGTTAGAGCATTGGTATATTAAACCAAAGGTCCCGGATTCGATTCCCGTGTCCATGCTTCATTTTTAAATTAAAATGAATCTGCTAATTAGATGGGGCTATATTATTATTAGCACCGCGTCTTACTACCCGTTCGGGTTATACGCACTTACGCTAATGTGTAATGGTAGGGTGATTGTGAGATGAAATGAAGGACCTACAGTTTAACGTGGAATCCGAACCACGGTGGAGGCCTGGCATTCCCCACATTNCCCACATTCACAAGATGTCTTGTCAGAGATGAAGGAAGGGTTTGGTAATCAGATAAATCTTTGCCGGGACCGAGGATTGAACCCCGGCCGCCAGCATAGAAGTCTGACACCTTACCCCTAGACTGCCAGGTCACCCATGGGGCTATAACAGTAACTAACAAATATAAAATATTGGCTACTAAATCAAACATTAATTTAATATAGTTTAACAAGTATTATATTTTTAAATCACAGAACAGTACATATTGAGGGACTCTTTACGCTATGAAATTATGTCTTAAAATTTAATCAAATTTATTGAACTCAAAATTTTTGAGCTAAAATAAAAAATTCCGAGTATTTGGAAGTTTTTGAGTTTTGAAATTTAAACCATGACTCAAACTCAAATTTTCAAGCACTTGCTTCCCCCTACCATATTATAAAAACTTTTAATCAAAGCCAACCTTAAGCTGGAGTGAAAGGAAACATGAGGTTATGTTAACATTTTTACTGTTTTTCCTAACAACAAAAAACAATCTTTTTTTTTGTTAAAATAAATGAAACATTGTTTCAGCCTTTAATAGAAGCATAGATTAATTTTCTTCACATGGTGATATCAACAGTTCTTGGGTATCTGTCATTGCATTATTTGAAACTTTTAGAATATGATAAGTCTACTGTTTAAATTCTGCTCATTACAAATATTCATTATCGAGAGTGTCACCAGTAGAAAACTAAACTTATATTCTGAAGCAATAAACTTACACTTACACCATTTTAGTTACTTCCATTTTGTTACAATAAAAATACCTTAAATAGCTTATAAAGGCATTATATAAATTCATCAATTTTCTTTTGACATGGCAGTTAGGGGTTCTGCCCCACAAGTCATCCCTCTCAATAGAAATATCACTTTGGCTACAACATTGATTGATTGCCTGCTTCCCCACCCCCTCCCACCAAAAAATAAGTTTCTGGTCGCGCCACTGACTCGCATTGTGGTGGACATGTCTTATCGTTGATACTTGACCTTGTTCCAGGTGGATATCGAGGTTAACCCGATGGAAGCTCGGCCAGGTAGTGACGTGGACATAGTGGTGAAGGCAAAGCCCAACTCGTATGTTGGTATCCTTGGTATTGACCAGAGCGTACTGCTACTGAAATCTGGCAACGATATCACTGAGGTACTGTTGGTCGTACAGTCCAATACATCTTTACCATGGCCAGCAAGGGAGGTAGGGACATATTTGAAAGTCTTAAACCCTACTCTTTATTTCAGGAGGATGTGATTGAAGAACGATGCCGGGGATCGCAACACGCACATGTTTGAGAGACGCCGCAAGAGGTCTTTTTTCTTCTGGCCCGGTTCAGCCACTGCTAAGGAGGTGTTCGATGTAAGTTCTTCCAAACAATAGAATTGTTGCACACCACTACTGTGATTTCTCAGAACGTATTGTTCATTATTAGTTGTACCTAAATCTGTAAATGGCTTTTAAGTTTTTAGAGTAGAATTTATTTCCTCGCAATTGGGCAGTAACATTTTATTTTTACAGAACTATTTCTCTCAGACAATTAAACATCCATGTGGTTAGGTTGGCAACAAGTAGACATCTATTGCCTCTGTGGTGTCAGCTGGAATTCTTATCTTAAGTATGTTTCAACATGGCAGCTATAAACAGATATATTCAAAGCAAACATTGAATAGGTAACATCCTCTGTTTAAACAATGACATTTTTAGCACCTTGTTCTACTACGTTTTTGGGTTATATGCTTATGTACTAATTACAGCAATGGTTTTAGGGATTAGGAAGGTTATATTTAAGGGAAGTGTACTCGAATTTGCATGGAGGGAGAGTGGAAAAACATCTCATCTTGACTCTCCCTGGCACTTTCTTGACACACATTAGCTGCATTGTCAAATTAAATTATATTATTAGAAATTACATATTAGAAATTACATATTACTTTCATTGAATGGTACCCATGTGTTCTGTATCATGTTTTCATTTTGTTTTAGAAATCTGGAGCTGTAATTTTAACAAATGGTCTTGTTCACGAGTACGAGCCTTTCCGTAAGTATTTGATACATGTTATTTTATGTTAGAAATGTTTTAATGTATGCAGTTTACTACATCTTAAATGAATTTAATGGCAATTTTATTACCTAGAACCGTACTTTGGTGACATATAAATAGTAAAAAAACTACACCAAAAATGATAAAAATTGAATTCAACCTTACCAAAAAAATTGTTTACAAAAACGGACAAAACCTTGTAATGAATACACATAGCTTAAACAAGCACAGACTTTACAAATGGAAACTTTATTTAAACCATGCAATGAAACGCCTAATCTATTTTGCTGAATAGAATATGCTATTTACAAATGTCTGCTTTAGAAGTAATAGCTACCCACTTACAACGCAGCCCTCTCCGGCCTAGTTGCAGTCTCACCAGGAATGTGTATTTTACCACCAAACAAGCAAAGAGGATATAAAGTTCATTGTCTTAGAGTTTCGACAACTGTGGTGAAAAAAAAATGTTGGAGTATTTATGTATATTTATAAGATACCGATAGTAATTACAATAATTACACTTATTCAACATAAATACTGCAAAATTACTTAAATATTACACATCTAAGAAAATATGACCTAACATTATAAAATGACAATAAAAATATAGTTCCTTCAACTGAGGGATAAAAAATCGAATTTATGTAAATTTGAGCATTTCCTGTGATAAAAAAAAGAAAAACAAAGAGGATAATACCATCAAAATCTGAGCCTGGGCTATTAGTTATAAAATTTGTAATATTGTACTGACATTAGAGTCAATCACCACTATTTCAGTACTACCAATAAAACATAACAATTAATGTAATATTTAATATATGTGTTAACTGTTAAATAAATAGTTTGACACAAAAAAAACTTAAAATAATTTACTAAAGGGTGAGTCGAGTAATTAGCTTATACAAATATAATAAAACATTTAATTTTGTAAATGCATAGCCTGGTTATTGGTACTTTATATCCTGTAAAATAATGTAATTTAGTAAAGTCTTCTTCTCTCACCTGCTTATTTATACTCTTGTTAAATCAAAAATGAATAATTGCTCACAGTATGATCTTATTTTATTTAAATATGGTTTGACTTATGTGTTTCTCGAATCTGAATCCTAAATTTTCTTTGTAATCTTGACTCAAATACAAATTGGAATTCTTGAATCTTTAAAAAATGTACAGTTTTGGTTAAAGTGAAATATTTAAAATTTAATTTAAAATAGTTACCACTGACAAATTTCATAAACAACAAAGATAACACTTTCTTTTAGTAAATTGATTGTATTAATACAATTTTCTTATTTTTGGTGATTTTGTTACTCTCCAAAATACACAAGTCCATATAATTCCTTTTACCAATTGCTTAAAATTATTTTTTAAAGTCAAACTTTTCATAGCTGTATTCAAGATACTTTTTTGAGATTTTTAAGAATATTAAATCTCTCGAATATCATATGATTCGAGAGATTTAAGTGTCCACTCTCTAATTTTATTTTCTCCGTGCTAATGATCATCGTGTAAATGTGTCATTATATCTTCATAATAATTACAGCACATTCCTTGCTAATCCGAACCTTCTCTAGTTTGGAAGACACTGTAATTTAAATCTCCCCTAGTTTTGTTCCTTCCACTCCCACTCAAAGTCAAAATAGTATTTTCTCTTATCTTAGAGCAACAATCAACAATTGACTTTGCGTGTGATAGTGCACTAGTGTCAAACTGAAGAAAATGTAACACATTAGGCCTAAAACTGAAATGTGTGACTTTAGACAGGCTTGGGAAAAAAGATGATACATTAATAAAACAAGATACAGAGTATTTTTAGATAATGTTGTATATTTTTTTTATCATCCCTTGATTATCTGAACAATTTAATAATCTGAGTGTCCCTGACAATTTTCAGGTTCAGACTAGCAGGTTCATGCTGTATTTTGTTTTCCCGCTCTTTTTTATTAGTTTCTTATTCTCATAATTGTATTCTCTACATTTTTTCACTTTGTTAATATTGGTTTAAAGTCTGTTATTGGAAAACATTTTTTGAACCCTTTCTCATCATATGTTTTCATTAGTTAGAATCACCAAAAAATGTCAAATTAAATTATCAATAAAAACACTAAAACTTTATTAACATGAGATAATTTAATATATTTATAACATTTTGTTCATACAGTTCTTGAACAGTCAATATTATTATGACTTGCAAACAATAATAACAACTTTTTATTTTGTTTGTTGTACAAGTTAAATACTACTGACATGTGTAGTACAGTCATGAACAAGAGAACTGCTTCTCTCTGTATTCTAATGACAACTGGAGGAGGGTCACTGTACTAAAAGCTTTCTCTTCGAGTCAAGTTAACCATAGCATGATATAATTTTAGTATCATTATCAAGGTTGCCACAATTTTTTTACAATTCTAAAGTAACCTAGCTGATGCAATTTTAAGGCAGTAACATTACTACAGACACACTTCGATGGCTGCATGGTCTAAGGCATCACTCTCATGTTAGACTAGACTACTGATAGCAAGGAGATCAAAGTTCAAATCCTGTTTGGTTCTACTGAGGGTGGTTTTTGACAAAATAGATTTTCACTTTCCTCCCTCTTGAATGTGGCTAAACTTCTTCTAAATTTAACTATCCTCATTCCTAATTTTTCAATGTAATTAGTACATATGTGTATAACCTGAACAGGTAATAAGATGCGGCGATAAAAAAAATTGCTACAAAATAGGGGTGTGCATAGTTCACTTTTACAAATTGAAGTGAACTTGAACCAAAGCTTGAATATGTTTTGTTAGTTATTTTATGCTTAAAAAAATATTATGCTTATTTATATAAATTTACGCACTAAAATCATTAATAAAATGTGTTATTGCAAGGTTGTTTGTAATATTTAATCCAAATTTACAATCACAACTTTAATTTCAACCCTAGGAATTTTTTTCCCCCTATTAATATTAATTGGTTATGCATATAACAGCTCAAAATGCTAATATTTTTATTGGTGAAGCTTCAGAATCATCAAAGCTGGATTTTTTTTAACAGATTTGAATTTTATGAAGCTTCACTCACCCTTAGTACAGAAAATAGTTTTAATAAAAATTATAGGCTGCAAATAATTCAATATTAAAAGTAACACTTTAGAGTCAGAAAGTAGGTTTAAGACTTAATTGTTAAAAATTGACAGAGATTACTATTTTTATAAACAAACTAGATCATTAAAATTTTGGAGTTAACAATAATCATAAGATTTGTTTTTTAACTGCAATAAGTAGGGTATTGGCAACCTTGCTAATGTATGCAGCAGTGCCGCACTACTATTGGCATTCCTGGTAGCGGAAGCAGCTATAAACTAACCCAGGGCTATTTGTCTCAATAGTATTCTACAGGTCTAATGTGGAGGAAGATAGCATTCAATTGGAATTTGAACAAGAGTCGGCCATTGCTGTGGCATCGTCATCAGACTCAGAGGTGAAAGTTCGGCGCCACTTCCCTGAAACGTGGCTCTGGGAGCTAGAGGATGCTGGGTACGAGGCTCACAAGTGCAACTATGAAGCACACGATGCTTCTTTTGTCATGTAGACCTATTTTGCTGTTTCATGCTGCATGACCTGTTTATTTATGCTGTAGTTATAAAAGAGGCTGGTGACTTTAAAATCTTCTTTATTGTAAATACTGTACATATCAACTGTATAAATATAACTAACCACTGAAAGCATGTTAATACACAATAATACTCAAGTTTTGTACTCTAAAAATCCAAAGTACAAAAATATATACATTAAATACAGTGTATTCCAGTCAATTGGGGAAGCTGTTTAGTTGGGACAAAATTCGAAAGAACAGAAACAAGGATTTAACCTGAAATGTTACGCTTGCTCGAGGCAAATCCCCACTTAATTAGTGCAGTGAAGGTTGTAATCAAAACAAAAACTATGTAGATGGCGTACACACTCGTAACATAGAGATCATGACGGCAGCAGCCAAGTCGTTTTATCCCAAAGTAGTATGATTGTATTGCATTTGTTTTTGATGTGTCTTAGCCCTCTAATTCTTATAGGTTTATTATTAATAACCGCATATTACTATTTCCTCAGGCTATACGCATACATGGTTGTTATTCTAATGGGGTAGGTATGAGGAAGGAAGCATTTTAAAGGTAATCTACAGGCATTCGCATGGAAGGAGAGTGGGTAACCATTTAGGAGAATCTACCCTCAGTAATCTCGACAGGGGTTCGAACCTGATTTCCATGTCATCAGCAAGCCAGTCTAACACGAGAGTGATGCCTTAGACCATTCGGCCCCTGAAGCAGGTAATTTTGATATAAATTTTGCTTGTGGTATACAGTTATTTATTGTTGGTTAACATAGATTTGAAACTGTACCAAACAGTTCATTGATTTTTTTTTTCATATATTTAAGACCCTGTTAAGATGTCGAATAAAGATTTGTTGCTTTCATAAAAAAATACTATGCTTGACAAGATAAAAAGTCAACCTAACATCAGTTATCGTCAGCTATCGAAGGTAATTAAGATGCAAAACTCTACAATTTCACAACTGCTACAGAAACAAGAATAACTGAGAGAGGAGTGGACATTTTGCGTGGGTTTAAAGAAAACACCTAGTAAACAAAAGATCCAGACGTCGAAGATGATTTGAATAGTTGGTTTTCCATTCTGTCCAAACGAGGTGTGGGTGTAAGTGGTCATATCCTAGTTTCGCTTGATTGGGGCAGTCGTTTAATAGGGACAGAGTGATCTAGTTTTGTTGTGTCCAAGTTAACCGAAATCTTATAAGTATGCCCTTAGAAGCATAGGAATGTCTTAACTTTATACTATCCCAAGAAGAATATCTATACACAACATAAATCAAAATCTAATAATTGCTAGGCAATGATGTGGACTCTATAATGTTTTGGCGGTAAAACTGAACCAATACGCACACATTAAAAAAATATATCTGTAAAATACACACATATAGACAAATGATAAAGCACTGTTAGAAATGTTTATAATTGCCGACATATGAAAAGTGTAGCCGGTTATTGATAGACTCGGATATGACACAATTAGACAACACTGTATCACTGCTCACAAACCGAGATGCAAATGACATGTGGTAGAGACAGTGGTAAAAATGTGCACACTAAAAAAAATAACCTCCAAACACAAAGCTATTGGCGCCAACAAACAATACAGTGCACACAGTTCAAATGGTACAAAATAAATATATAATATACAAACATACAAGCTCCAAACAATATTGTTGCTAGAAATGCCATTTGTTACAATTAATGGGTCAGGAGGAAGAAAGCGACACTTCTGGGAGATTCTTTGTCAAAAAGAACTAAAATCAAAAGGATAAAAAAACTCGAGGGCTCGGTGGATGTGGTATTTACTTTATAATATTCATTTTACCTGTAAAATCGCGACAAATTGCAAGAAAACTGAAACCCTACAGCGTGAATCTTGTTACTTGCATTCTGTAATAAAGATTACATTTTCAACTGATTGATTGCATTATAGGAAAGGAAACAGCGTTAGAAACACACAGAACAAACACATTTATGGCTTTTAACTTTCTTTTTTTAACGTGCAGTTTCTGAACCGTCTAATTTTATCAGCACAAAACTTATTAACAAACTTAAATTAAGAAAAGACACAAAATTTAGCCCTTCAATTCATCACTGTGAAAGGCTAAAGTACCAATTTCACTATTGATATTTTTTCGGCCATCTCGAAAAACAAACCTAGAACCCTTAGTTTAGTAGGTAGACACACTATTGACTCAGATAAGGTATCAACCAGCTTTTGTTTGATTAATTGAATCCAAAATTATGTTTTCTCATGTTGGTAAAGTTTTATTTAGAGATAATACCCAATCACAGCTCACTTCAAATAATTTAGCAGTTCTGTATCAATGACAACATTTAAGTTGTATCGATTTTAATTGCTCTCCAAGCTTTCTTTAGTTAGTGACATCTTATTCGCATTTAGTGATGTTCTCCATGGCAGCTAGTCTGGTGCAGTGAAACTCAAAAAATAAAATTTAATTCGCTTGCTTTTAAAGTGTTTTATAGAATGTTCAATGCAGCTGTTCCACTAGGAGCAGGGGCAAATGCATTTTTTAGTCCCGAACCACCCATGGCTTTTGAGGGTGCTTCACCTGCGACCACTTCTGAGACTATGGAAGTCAAAGTACGACACAATTTCCCTGAGACTTGGCTGTATGAAATGGTGGATTTTGGGTTAGTAGCCAACACCGAAGGGATTTTCTTGTGGTTATTGTGAAAGTCCCACGTTAATTATTTGATTGGATACCTACATTTTAAATTTAAATCATTTTATAATGTTTGTTGTCAGTTTACGTGTGCGAACAAAAAATGTATTTATTACGTCCCAATAAAACACTTAAATAAATAACCAATAATGAAGTAGAATGGTGTGACATTGGTGATAATTGTATTACAGCTGATCAGGGACATATCCAGAATTTTCTTGGGGGTATAGGGGGCGGGGCCAGGAATTTTTTGAAGGGGCGAGGGGCACTCTCATTGTACAAGGCCGGGGGAGGTTCTCCCTTGGCAATTTCTGACTGAAAAATCCTTTAAAACATGAGAGAAATTTATACATTAATCAAAAAAATAAAACTTATACAAGTTCCTAATTTATTTATGTTTTTTGTTAGTTAAATTATGTGTTAAAAGTATAAATCAATTATTTAAACTGATTTACATTTAAAGCAACTTGCTAGTGAGACAGTAGACTTGACAGTAGAACTGGACATGATTATAATATATATTTAATTTTTTAACTATTATTGTTAATACTAACTAAAATGTTCTTTATTGAGTGATTGGCGGGGGGAGGGGTAGGGGCCGTGGGAGGTGCCATCCCCCTCTGGATCTACCCTTGCAGCTGATAAAGTCATAGCTGAACTTGATATTTTATGTTTGATAACTATCACATTTTCAATTAAGGCAGGTTGAGCTATGTGTTAGCGCCTTTAAACATTTCCATCCTCAAATTATATGTATTTTGCCAACACTCTGATATTACATTTGAGAGCGAGAGATAAAATTAATTTGTGAAAACCATATTCATGTAAACAAACACATCCAGGACCAGATTAAGGTGCATGCCCCTTTAAAGCCCCACACATTTTAATTACAATTATTTTATTTAAAATGTTAGAAATTATAGTTAGGTCTTTCAAAGTGCGACAAAGAGCTAATATATGATATAGTTATCTGTTTCATTCTAACGAACATATTCAAGCACTGCCTAATGCCCAGAGAGTTGAACCGGGGAGAAAAAACCCTATAAATAACAGTTATTTTTAAGGCACTAGAACCAGGGACTTTTAAAATAAATTAATTTAAAACCAGAACTGTAATTGGAACCGATAAGTATTTTTAGTAGTTCATACTAGGTTCTGATCAGTTCTTAAAGGGTTTAACTTTTGAAACCATTTAATGCTCTTCCTTCTGTTAATTGCAATTTGAAATATATTTTTCCAACCAATTTAAAAAAAGACCGTGGGGCCCCACATTTTGCAAGTGGCCCTCAATTTTCTTGATCCGGCCCTAACCACATTTTATCAGCTTACATTCTGACATGCTCTCATAGCAAGTATTTGTACTTAACTAAATCAGTATGGTTGAAGGCTATAGTCAAACAACACAATGAAATGGAGGGTATCTCAAACAACTCGGTCGGTAGAGTGGTTGGCACATAAAGCCGGACAGGCAAGGATAAATCCCTGTAGGTGAACATTTTTTCTAATTAATTTGCTTGGTTTGTTCAGCCAGCATTAAGTTCTCGTGGTTTTCAATAAAAAAAATTTAGTTTTGCAATTAAATTGAAGGTTGTAAGTATTTATATGACATTGGAAAGTCATCCGGAACGTATTTTGATTTAAAGTTATCTAGGTGTTGTATGTATATAATATGTTAACTAATATGGCTTAACTGTACTAATTTCTTTGCTTGTTATGTTTCTACTCCTCAAAGTAACACACTAACGTGAAGCTTCTGACAATGTATAGTCATAGTAAGCATGCATACATTTCTTTAGTAAAATTAATGTTGCTTTCTTCTTTTATGATCAACACCTGGACTACACTCCTTTTCTATTAACTTTTGTAATTTTCTCTGGGAAAAAAGTGATGTATTAGACATTTATTTATACTTTTGTCAATTGAATACATATCAATATAACAATAAATTATAAATTTCAAATCTTTTAAAAAATAAAACGCTGTATGTATATGTTAACATAAATTAATACTAAGGCATATTAAATGATAATACAAATTAATAGTGAATTTAAAATGATTTAAAACTATTTCTAAGACATTTTAATAATATAGGGCCAGGAAATGTTTGCCCTCTTATTTTGAAAAGCGTAAATGCAGAACACAATCAGGTAAGATAATTCTCGAATGTTAAACCATGTAAAACTAATTTCCCTTCTATTGGTAGCACAGACTGTTGTGGTTGGGTTTGTTCTTGTTGCACCGTGTGGTACCACCATGGGTTTCAGGTTACAACCAGGGATGGGTCCCCGGCACGTTGGCCCGTAACGGCCCTCAGAACCGTCCAGCCCCCACAGCCGGTCAGTCCACTGTCAAGGCCGACCGGGGTCCCCCTGTGGTGTTCAGGCCGGTAACCAGGCCCCCTCTCGAGGGGCCATACGCCTTCTCTCGCATCCCTACCCCTGTGTGGAACAGACCTCGGGTTTTCCTCCCGCATGACCTTGCCGCCACTTGGTTGTTTGCCAACGTAACGTCGGGGTACGCACTTCCTTCCTCTTCTTTCTTTGGTTCTCTCTATCCCTCTATCTTTGTCTCTCTCTATTTAGGGTTTGAACTAGAATTATGCTATATCTATTTTATCACCATACAAACTAGGGGTGTGCCAAGTCCACATTTTAAAATTAAACGGAATTCACATTATAATAAATATTCTTGAAGCCCAATCGAAGTTTGAATAATATTCTATGTTTACAAAATAAGTTATATGTCACATAGTTATACAACTTTAGCAAATAAATTTCATTTATGAAATATATGTAAACATGTTTAAACATAGTTTGTCCTAAGCTGATAGATTAAGTTACTATCACAAGACAGGATTTATTACTTTAGACTCGCTTTGGCAGTCAAGCAGTCTGAGATGCTGCTCTTGTAATAAACTAGACTGCCGATGACAGGGAGATCGTGGTTTGAATCCTCATTGTGTATGTCGAAGGTGATTTTTACTAAATAGATT
This sequence comes from Timema shepardi, assembly GCA_902151425.1. Classification (NCBI taxonomy): domain Eukaryota; kingdom Metazoa; phylum Arthropoda; class Insecta; order Phasmatodea; family Timematidae; genus Timema; species Timema shepardi. The sequence goes on from CABFVX010002038.1 coordinate 15,463, forward strand.
TCTATCTTACTTTCAGGCAGATGTGGGTACATTTCCTCCAAATTCAACCTTCCCCATCCCTAACTAATTAGTGTGGTTACAGATAGTTTGAACAGGTAGTAAAATCAAAAAATAAAATACTTCGTATATTTTTTGTGTCAACATAAATTTAACATAAATGTGTTTTTTTCTTTTAATTCCTTTCATTTGGAAAGATTTGTATTTTTTGAAGTTTTGTAAGCTTGGGACACTCCTAACACAAACTATTGTTATAGTATGAATAGCCACACAATGGAAGGTATAAGATCGTTTATCAAGTTATTACAACTATTTTCATGTATTCATACATCCAACCATATGTTCTACACTTGTCACTCGCCAGATATTACTATGAACAATAAAATAATAATAATAATAATAATAATAATAATATGGCTACATTTTGTACATGTTGTTAGAAGAACAAATATTTGTTATCTCTTCTAATCCTATACCAACCATTGTACTGCCATTCCACTATACTATTGAGTTTGTTGCTGGGATAGTTTGTAAAACTATTTTAAGTTCAAAATATGTTAATTTTAATGGCTTCCTTGATAAAAGCTAATTAATGTGCTTAACTAGCATTTTGTTAAATCACATGTTTTTAAAAATGTTTTATAAAGTTTTTTTAAGTTAGATCAGAAGCTAACGCTACAACTATAATCTATTCTGAATCACTCAAACTTGTTTTTTGACTTTACCCAGATTTGAAACAATGTTTCTTACAAACTGTTGGTTTTCTTGAGGCAAACTCCTCAAACACTTATAATAAGGCTGAAGCTGATTTCATATAAATAGCATACAAGGAAATATCGGTAGCTATGAATAAGGAATGGGCTGATTCCAAAATTTTATCGGACACTTTTTTACCCTGGTTTCCAAATTTAATGTAACATTATTATTATTATTATTAACATCGCGTCTTACTACCCGTTGGGGTTGTACACACTTACGCAAATGTGTAATGGCAGGGTGATTGTGCGATGAAATGGAGGACCTACAATTTAATGTGGGATCCGAACCACAGTGGAGGTCTTACATTCCACACATTCACAAGTAGTGATTAATACACGTCTTGTCAGAGGTGAAGGAAGAATTTGCCAATCAGATAAATCTGTGTCGAGTCGGAGGATTGAACTCCAGACTCCCAGCACAGAAGTCCAACACCTTACCGCCAGGTCACCCTTTAATATAACAAAAACTGATCTTACACCCCTTAGTCTTCTTCTTTAACTGTAGAAAAAAATAAGTTTGACAAAAAAAAAAGTGCAAATAAGTTGTGTATTGAGAGCTAGATTCAGATAGTAAAAAAACCCTTTTGACAGTTTCTAAAGTTACTAGATCTACTTTCACATATTCATACGTCAAGCCATGTAATATGCAGCTTCAATGTTGACTTTGGTACTTAATATCAAAAACCTACTTAAGAAACGATTTCTATGTAACCTATATACATTTTCATTTATATTGATTGTATGTGGTTTTATTCATCAAAACAATATATATTTTTAAATACCTAATTAAATAAAAAACCTGAGATCAACCTATATTGAAACAGATAACTCCCATTATCAATAGTTTTCTTCTGATATAATTATGGTATCATTACTTTTATACTCCGATACCACATCCCTATTGGGAGACTTCATTGATATATCTGGTGTGGTGGTGACAGTTTAGTCGGACGGTAAGCTGTCACGCTACACACACTACAGTAGTTGTAATTACTGTTGTCTCTCTCACAGGTATGAAGGGCGCGTAAGTTTGAAGAAGGTTGCACCTGACACCATCACCTCCTGGGTCATCACGGGCTTCTCCGTCGACAACGTGTACGGTTTGGGACTCACCAACTTGCCCACCAAGGTGAGACAAACAGCCTTTCAGCTTGTTGAGGTCATTGGTTTGGTTTGAATCCTCGTAGTCTCGTGGCAATTTTCACTCGATCCTGTAAGGAAAAGATGTCATCACTGAAAGTCTGTCTTTGAATATTCCAAACTCCATAATATATCAAGTACGTTTAAATAATATTTTAGTGTGACTGAAACTACCTGTATCAGTTGTAATCATTAATTTTATAATTTAATTTAAACAGTTTCATATGAAAATATACATTTCATTTAGTATACACCTTCCCCCC
>CABFVX010002038.1:17744-47322 GCA_902151425.1 Timema shepardi
CCCCCCCCCCCGCACACACATATATATATATTTCTTTTATTTTCTAAAACGATAGGAACACAAGTATTTGAGGAAAGATTGATTTTAAGGTATAGATATAAAACGAGTAGAGAACCTGCTGGATAATCGTTGGACCTTTGTTAAGTTTATAGGTCAATCAAGGTTTAAAAAGGTGGTCGACTTTGGTTATAAATGATTCTGGTTCATTTCCAGGTAGTGTTGACCTAAATATCTAATGTTTGCATGCAGGTTCATTTTTTGATACACTGTTAAATATTTAGACTCGTGTTTCCCGAAATTCCGTCAGATGCAACTTTTCGGGCCATAGCTTAACCAACTCATCCCATCCAAGTCATCATAAAAAAATGTAAACAAAAATTTGATATTTTGTAAAGTCATCATTCCATATTTAAATAAATCATGAGCTAAATAAACAAAGGCATGACAAAGATAAAGAAACTCTTCTAAAAGTCTATGACATTGTATCAACATCTGCATTAATTTAATTATCAGACTTGATTTCAACAAAATATGTTTTATGATTAATAAAATTCAGGGAGTACAATTACCACAATTTTTGAGAAACACTAATCTATACCTAAAGTTGGATATGAAGCATTCAGTGTTCTCTGATAAACTAACTTGGTTTTCAAGTCATAGTCGTCGTCGTCATCATCATCTTTTTACACTCTCATCGCATGCATGTAGTGAATTTTCAAGTCACATGCTGATATGTGTTTAGAAAATACACATTAAGTATCCCAATTAAAGTAATTAATATTATGAGAGTTGAGATCTTGCTTGGATTTACTAGGGCTAAGAAATCCAGGAAGTGGTATTAGATTAACTTGCAGAACCCATGTGAGAATCCAGATAACCATTTAAGAGTTTGTTAAATAAATCTGTAGGGAAATACCATTTAAAGGACTTGGGGTATAAGGTTGAGTCTAGGTAAGATGGCTCAAGATAGTGAACAGAGACGGCATCTTACTTATGTAGAGATGAGTTCACAATGTTCATTATGACAATAGCGAGTAGAATGGTCGTTGATGATATTTGCTATTGTAAGCTTTCCTTTCATGGATGCTTAACATACAAATGTTTTTCAGAAATTTGGGAAATTACACCTGCATATGGAAACTGAATCCTGGATGCTTTTTTTTTAGCACTTCATTGCTCTACCACTGAGATATACAGGTTTGGCTTCATGCCCAGGGTTATTCTTCACCCATACCATTTTTTATTAATCTTCCAAGCTTCGCTCTTTATGTACAATTAATTGTATAAGCTTTAGCTTTCTCTATAGTACAATTGGGTTGTTAGTGTCTTTTGATTGACATGGACTACAAACCTCCTCTCTTGGTGTTCCCCTTGAAGTCACCTCCTGACCTGGATACCCTCTGTAGTGACAGAGCACTCCTTGTGGCTCTCTGCCCTGGCAGAACTACCTTGTGAATAGTTGCACACTCTTTGTTTGTCATTAAAGTTTTGTCAACAAGTTGAATTTTATGTTTTTAGTTGCGAGTGTTCCGCCCATTCTTTGTGTCCCTGGACCTTCCGTACTCTGTGATCCGTGGAGAGATTGTCGCCATCCCAATAGTTGTGTTCAACTATATGGACAAAGACGTCACTGCGGATGTCACCTTGGAGAATGAGGGGCTGGGGAGCTTTGAGTTCGCTGAAATATCGAACGAAGTCAGCGAGACTCCAAGTAAGTTGAGGAGAGAGGAGAACAGAGCTAAATTTTGACTGGCCCCGATGTTGAGTTTTCACAATCTTTAACATGGTGAATGATGTTTTGGTTTGTTTGGAATGTATTCTCCATGGATTGTTCCCATGTATTGGTAGTTCATTTTGGGATCATAATAATTTTATCATCAACTTAAACTAGAGATGAGTTAAATTCTCTACTTTACAAATCAGAATCATTCTACTTTTGAGTTCCTAATCTCGAAAAATATAATGAAGATAAGAGGAAATGGGAATATAGCAGGATAGTAGAAAATAAAATTAGCTAAATGTTAACATTCTTTATAACATTCATGTATTTAGTTAAAGTGTTAAATTAATGGTCCGGAATCTGGTTGTTGAGTTTTTACTATTATGTTGAGGCTAAAACACCAATAATCAGTATTAAAGCTCTAAAGCAAATTCCAATTCAAAATTTTAATTTTTTACCTTTCTCTCTCTCTCCCCCCACCCCCTCCGCCCACTCTCCTTTGAATTTTGAATATCTTCAAGGATTAAAGGGCTCAAGGAACCATAAATGTAACATTGCGGCTCTTCTCGTGTTTTTAAATGGATGCCATCATGTTAAGTGAAGTGTACCACATGCCCATTTATGTTGTGGGCAATGTCATTACAGCTGTTTAGCAAACTTTACTTCAGCATTTCGGCCGGGGTTCAATCCTCGGTCCCGGCACATATTTATCTGATTACCAAACCCTTCCTTCACCTCTGACAAGACATCTTGTGAATGTGGGGAGTGCCAGGCCTCCACCGTGGTTCGGATTCCACGTTAAACTGTAGGTCCTCCATTTCATCTCACAATCACCCTACCATTACACATTAGTGTAAGTGCGTACAACCCGAACGGGTAGTAAGATGCGGTACTAATAATAATAATAATAATAATGATAATGATAATGATAATGATAATGATAATGATGATGATGATAAAAAAATACCACTACCACTACCACTACCACCACCACTTCTTCTTCTTCAGCATTTAACATATAATTCTTTTCTTTTCCATTTTCATTACATTTTAATTACAAAGTTTAATCTTTGTAAAATAATTGATTTCACATGGCATGTATCAGGTTTATGTATGTTTGATTAGCTGAACAATTTTATTATCTGATCGACCCTTAGTCACAATTAGTTTTGTTGATCAACGTTCTACTTTTTCTTTATATATATAATTTTTTTATTTATTTAGCACAGCTTCTTATTACCTGTTCTGGTTATATGCTTAAGTACTAATTATGATAATTGATTAGGAATCGGAAAGGTAGAATTTGGAGGATGTGAACCCCCCGCAATTGCGTGGAAAGGAACCAATTAGAAAAAAACACCCCCAGTTCACCCGAGCGAGATTCGAGCCTCAATCTCCTCATCCTCAGCAGTCAAGCTCACAACAAAACTAGTATGCTAGCCAACTGCGTGACTGAGGCGGGTTTCTGTAGATTAATGAGTGTAATTCCAACCAAATATTCCTCTACTTTGCGATTCCCTAGAGTTGGAACTGTATCAGACCAAGCAAGTCTTGGTGAAGGCCAACAGTGGCTCCTCTGTCTCCTTCATGATCATGACCAAGAAACTAGGATACATCACCATCAAAGTCTCGGCAAAAAGCAAGCTTGCCGGGGATGCCGTTGAAAGAAAACTGCTAGTTAAGGTTTGCAGATTATTCCTTTTTTTACATAATTTATATTATTTAGTTTTAGAAGTACGGTACCCGGCGTTACCTTCCCCCCCATTTAAAAACCATACCATAGTGGAGTAATGCAAGGTAAGTTTGCTACCTTACTAGGTAAACGAAGGGTATATTACGAATTAATAATCATATGAAAAAAATCTGAAGTAATTGACTCATATTGTTGTGGTAGTAATTAAATTGATCAAATTAAAATAAAATATTTCAAATAATTGAGCAATTAAACATTTTATAGATGATTTGGTTGCTTAGAGTAAAATAAATAAGAACAAAATAAAAAAATTTAAAGATATTCAATCTTTGATTTGAATTGAAGTTTTTATATTTGATTCAGATTTGCCTCGAATTGAAAACACAGATTTGGCACATCCCCAGCCAATAGATACCGATCATTATGTATTGCTCAAACATGTTGGTGAAACAATCATATGAATGGTTTCATTAGAACATTAGGGGAATGTAAGCACTGATAAAACTCGTACCACTGGTCACTCGGTCCAAGGCGTCACTGTCTCATAAGGTCAAGGTTGAAATCCTGGCCAGGGGAACTAGATGTGGTTTGCCCCTTCTTTATGCTAATTCTGATGCATTTCATCTAAACTTAGTCAACCATTACCCCCTAAGCTAATGCACAAAAATCCCTGTGGATGCTAATCTCAGTTTTCTAGACCAGATCTGCTACATTTTTTATTCAAGTAGCTCCCAATTTGTCCTTGCAAGTTTTAGTTAAGCTCGTTCCAAATCCCCTCCTTCATAATAAAATAAATAGCATGAATAAAATTTTAAAATGGTTACAAGATTTTGAAAACTAGTGATCCAGATAAGTCTGAAAGTTTGGCAGTATCCTGATAGTGTGTGTTCCTCCTCAGGCTGAAGGCGAGACTCAGTACTACAACAAGGCTCTGTTTGTAGACCTGCGGGACAAGCGCACGATGAAGACCAATGTCACTTTGGACATCCCTGTCAATGTGGTGCCAGGATCAGAGATGGTTGAGATATCAGCGGTCGGTGAGTTACAGTCTCAAATTAAGATAATGATATATTTATGTGCCAATATTAAGGTGGTGACACCCTAATCTTATTAACCAAGTGAGGATGGCACTTGTCCGCATTGCTTTCCCCTTTAAAATTGATTTTTGTCCTTTTTTCAAAAATTGCTGTCACAGACATCATTTCAACTAACCAGAGATTAGTAGATAGTTACATGACTTACAGGCAAAGTGTACCAAACAGGGGAAACCAATAATTGGACTTCCAATACTATCAACTCTACACTAAATAAAACAAAAAGGAATTAATTCAAATATATGTTAGTATATAATAATTAAGGGGTGAGAGGGTTACTAACATTACACACATTTGCATATAATGCGAGTTTTGTTGTTTTTTTATTTTATAATAATGGAAATTGATTAAAATAAAGAAAAAGGAAAAATAAACTTATAAGTGTAAATTTAATGAAGAAAGCCCACCCAAGGAAAGAGGAAAATTGTGGGAAGAATCACTTGAACACTTTCTGTTATTTGCTCCTCCCATCTCTGTCCTGGCTTCCCTTGCGGTCTTTTCACTCCTAACTCCATCTCTATCATTCTTTTTGAGATTTTCCTCTTTTCCATCCTTATCACATGACCAAACTATCTCACCCTTGCTTCCTCTACTATCTCTTGTACTCCCTCTACCCCTACTGTTCCCCAGATAACTTCATTCCTAATCTTGTTTCTCTTCATGACAATTAACATGCTCCTCACAAACTTCATTCCTATGGCCTCCACTTTCCTAGTCTCTCTTATTTTCAATGTCTATGTGTCTGCTACATATGTGACGATGTGTACAACACTTCTTTACACTTCTCTTCCCTATAGCTGGTATCTTATATGCCTTTAGAACAATTATTCCTGCTGTCCTCTTCTCATGATATCTTCTCTACTTTCACCTTTTGCCTCAAACACACTTCCAAGATTATTTTTTTGCTTAGGTAATCTTTGTAAAAATAGCATATTAATGAAAGAAAAAAAAAGTTTATATATTGTGCACTCTGTTTATAATGGAAGGTAGCAGCAATGTTACCCTGACAGGATGCACTATGGTGACATAATTTAATCAAAATTAAGTTAACTATTTTGCATGAATGGGGGTCCTCTGAAATTCCACTGTCTCCCTGAATAATTTGGACAGCCCTGACTCTTAAAGAACATTAAACAATGCCCTGTTCATGTTCCAGGTGACATCCTCGGTCCCAGTATCCCCAACCTGGCCAACTTGATCAAGATGCCGTCTGGCTGCGGGGAGCAAAACATGCTCAATTTTGTTCCTAACATCGTTGTAATCGAGTATCTCAAAGTAAGGAACACTGGTTCTTAACCCAGGAACACCGCTCTAACAGATTGTAGTAGACTTAAGTAAATTAAAGAGTTGGTACAAGGGATTCCGAGATACTTATTGGCATTGAAAGAATCAAGAATCGATCCTAATTCAATTCTTAGATCTCGAATCACCAGTAAACTACATTTCCGGTATTTAAATAAAACGGCAGTATTCAGAAAAAGGTCTGAACCACGGTGGGACTTGGCTTACACTAAGGACCTCCTGTCCTTTGACCCGCCACTTTTGGGTATCTTTTAAATTGTGAGTATGATTAGTTTCATTTTCATTTATTTAACATGTACTTTCTGAACCGACTGTTTTCCTCAGCACACAACTTGTAAACCAACTTAAATCTAGAAAAAATGCAATTAATCACTGTGGAAGGGGGAACCCACATTTCATCATTGACACATTTTTCGGCAATGCCAGGAATCGAACCCGGCATCCTTAGCTCAGTAGACAGTCACGCTACACACTGACCTAAGGTGTTGGACTCATAATATTTGTTCTATTGCTGTTTCACTTTATTACCAGTAAATTGTAAATATACACATCAACTTTGTGTTTTAGTGATCTTGCACCAAACAAACATAGCTACTTTGTTTAAGTATTTTTTAATTATGTTTTTCCAACTATGTGACAGTATGGTACATAAATAAATAAATAACTTTGGTTTGAGATTGGTTGCATAGAAAATGAATGAAATTATAAATTTTGAATCGGGATTTTAAATAATAAATATAGAGGTTAAAATTTAAGAATCAGAATAGGGGCGAGGGGGGTAGGGGACGGTGCGAGAAAGATAACAAACAACAAGAATTGAATCGAATCGAATCCAGTTGATACATTTATAATTTGATTTGTTTGAGTAATAAGTTATCCACCTAGCATGTGTCAGAATGATAAGACTCTTGTTGTTTTCAGAACACAAACCAGCTGACCCAAGCTATCGAGAGCAAGGCACTCAGATTCCTTGATGTGGGATACCAGCAGGAGCTCACGTACCGCAGAGAGGACGGCTCTTTCAGCGCATTCGGAAGCAGTGATGCTAGTGGGAGTACATGGTAAGACCAAAACTAATGCACTCTAACCATAAGGTTCCACTTGGGTATGTTTTGTACCGTATGAATTTTAAACACCCAAGTCGGTGGTCACTATGTCACTCTCGGGTGGGGATATGAAGGATTTTCACTTGCTGGGAGGTGGAGGTTTGAATCTCAGCTGGGCGAAGGTGGCTTTTCAACCCTCTCCTCACACTAATGTGGTTGCACTTCCTCTCAACTACTTTCAAAACTCCCTTAAATTAAGACATTAATGTGGGAGCGAGAGTCAAGGTCTGTATTTTTGTAGTTGTTTTTAACAAAAAGATTTTTTTGCTAAAATAAATAGAATATTGCTCCAGGAAAAAGGTTTAGTTTAATTTTCTACACATTGATCTCAACAAATATTGAATATCTCTCACAGGCATCAGGCACTTGACCAGGACTATTTATATTTAAAATCGTCAAATGCTGCTATGCCAATGACAGATATTCAAGAACTGGTGATATTACCATGTATAGAGAACTAGAAGTAGAACTAAATATTCCTACTGAATAAATATTCAATTTATGTTAGACAAAAGATTTTGTGTTGTAAAAACTACAAAAATACTGTCCTTAACTTGCATCTCCTCCCATGTCACCTTAATTACATTTGTGTTGCACATAATAATTACAACAAACTAGGCACACATAACCTTAACAGTAATAAAGGGATGAAATTGACAATTGTTAACAAGCAAAGAAGGTTGGTGTGAACTAAAAGCTACACACTACATAGTTAGTGGACTGAGTAAATTCACTTTCTGTCATAATCGTCATCAAAAACTGTTTCCAGCCTGTGACCGGGTCATTTTAGTAAAATGCACCCATCTTCCTCTATCCTCTCACTTCCATGCTTGCTGTTATCTGCCCCTCTCATCTCTTCCTTGGTCTCCACTTGCGATCTTTCCTACATGTTTTCTCTCCATCATTCTCCTTGGGATTCTTTCCTTTTATATCCTCCTTACATGTCTTTGCTGTGTCATGTAATTTAGCGTTTTTGTAGACATAAGATGTTTTTCTCCCAGAAAGTAAGAGAATCTGTTTTCCTATCCCTAGTCTTAATTCATGTTATTCCTTTTCTAAATTACATCTACATCCTCTCATAGGTTGACGGCGTTTGTGGTGAAATCATTTCGCCAGGCGATGCCGCACATAAGCATCGAGGAGAACGTGATCCAAGAAGCCCTGCAATGGCTGTCCAATAACCAGGCCGCCAATGGCAGTTTCCCAGAAGTGGGGAAAGTGGTACACTCCGACATGCAGGGGGGAGCGGCCAAGGGTTTGGCCCTCACTGCATACACACTCATCGCTTTCCTCGAGAACCAAGTAAGGGAACTATTTCGATTAAAACAAATAAAATATTGATACATAGAACACCAATTTATGTGATCAGTACCAATGCCGGAATCAAATTCAATCAAGTCTAAAATGAACTTTGACATAGGAATTGAAGCTGGCACCTTTGGCTAGACGAGCTAATGCTCTTACCACTAAGCCATTCTGGTTCATATAGTTTCCAGAGCCTCTCTCAATACAAAAACCAGTGAAAAGTAAAAAAAAGTAACAGATTTGTAACAAACCCCACTGGCTCTTAGGTGTTCAAATCTATAGGTCCTGGATTCAATTTCCATACTCAAGCTAATTTTTATTTCAATTTAATCTGTGTTTTTTTTTTACCTAAAGAAAGTGAGTAGTAGTTAAGATGAGTTTTATATTTACCAAACTGGAAAACAAACATGCCATGGAGTTTGCAATGTCACAGATTAATGAGAGTAAATTAAGGTAATTTTGTAAAATGATTACTCTTTTAGATACTTGCTATGATACATGGGTCTTCCTCTCGATTAAGATACACACGAATCCAGTTGAGACAAAACGTTGGCCGATCCGATCTTTACTATGTCCCGATAATTAATGTGACCCATAATTTCCATCAATCATGCGTTCCTGACCCACAACAGTGCTTGGCTTATAGAACGTCCAGACATGGCTTATCCTCGCCCCATGGTTTCCTTTGAGCCGACAATGAAATACCTATTAGAAGTGGAACATAGTAATCTTATGTCTTATATCACTTTCATGATCGCATCATCGACCTCAGTGGTCTTGGGGTGAAGTGCTCACTTCAGGACCTGATGTTTGTGGGTTCAAATCTAATCAGGATTAACTGGTTTTTCTTGCATTAAAAATTCATAGCACAGTTTCCTTCGGAGGGGAAGTAAAGCCATCATTTCCAAGTCAATTATGGCACCTAAAAGAACCTTGAAAGGAATATGAAAACACCTTTCCTGGAAAAATTGGTAGGCCCTTTCGCTCTTGCTTGTGTGCTGATATTATCAGTTTGTTCAGAAAGTGCACATTAAATACCCCAAATAAATAATAAATAAATTTAAAAACATCATTGCTTCAAGGATACATGCTTTGGTCAAACCATTGTGTTGAAGATAGGCGTCGGAGATGCGATACGGGGCTCTGGTATGAATGTGGAGCCAACTTTAGACCCACTGATTTCCACTCTTTAGTCAGGACATGAAGCAGGGGCTAGGGTATTAACACTACCGAAACTATCTTTATCTTCAGAAAGATGTCCCGCTCTATCAGAACACCATCAGCAAAGCTATGGACTATATCGTGAGGAATATTGACGGACAAGACGATGTCTATGCTATAGCCATGTGCAGCTACGCGTTGCAGCTTGCCAACCACCCGTCCAAGGAGAGCACTTTCAACCTCTTGGAGACAAAGGCTCAGTCCTCAGGTCAGTGCGATGGACGACATCTAAAAGACATTCGATACTAAAGTGGAGTTACCCTTATACTTTTCAAGGTGTATTAATTTAAGGGGTTCAATCCAAAGCAAAGTTGAATCAAATGATATGAAGTATTCCCAAAGCTGAATTGAAGTTTGAATATTTACCAAAAAAAAAAGTTTAATTTAGGTAAAAAAACAATAGTTGCTTAGCTATAATATATTATATGTACTTCACAAAATATTGTATTATAAAAATGATTAACATACAAACATTGATTACATTTGATAATATTACTATTGTAATTATATAGGTATTGATAGTATCTTTCATAAATGACAGCTGCATTTCACATTATTTGACATGTGGATGCATAAAAGTAGATATAGTAACTTTTCCTTTGTATGAAAAGTTGAATTTAGAAATATTTTCTCAACACTTAGTTACTGCTTGCTACTTTGTTTTAAAATAAAAATATTGCCAAAAAATAACATATCCTAAGAATACTCGAATTTGACCTATGTGAGTGTGCGAGTGTATCTGAATGAGTGTTTTGTTGCGCAGAGGACATGAAGTGGTGGAAGAAGGCGATGAAAAAGGAGGACTCCAAGAATCCCTGGGTCTCCTTGCCCAGCTCAGTTGACGTTGAGATGACAGCTTACGGACTGCTCAGCTACCTGAAGAAGGGACTTGTACAGGACGCTGTTCCCATCATGAAGTGGCTCGTCACACAGAGGAACGACAATGGAGGATTCGCCTCTACGCAGGTACAATCTCTTTACAGTTAAAGCTTACATACTTACCTTGAAGGGTTTCACTATGGCGTTATTTAATAACCTCCACCATAGTGGAAACAAGCAAGGTAATCTTGTTACCTTACAGGTTTTACAAAGTGTAGATCATACTTGCAAGGGAGGGGTAGGGGGGGGGGGGGAAAAGTTGGTTGTTTCCNGGGATAAGATTGTATGTTCTCTTTATAGAGAGGTTTATGTATGGTCATTGAAGGACCCTGGAGAGTAATGTATTAGTAGTTGAAGTTTGGAGGGAAAAGACCGAAAAGGCGACCATAAAAAAGATGGGAGGGAGGTGCAGCTGAAAGCAGTGTGTGAGTGAGAAGAGAAGAATGGCAGAAGGAAAGAGGATTATGAAGGCATTTTACTAAACTTACACCCACATCGGTGATGGAATGGAATCACTCTCATAATAAACTGGGCTGCCTGAAGACGATATATAGATCTGGGTTATAACCCCGACAGGGTGTACTAAGGTTAGTTTTTCATAAATAGTTTCCCACTCTTTCGTTACAAGATATATTTTATTTTCCCTCTAAATTCAAGCTTCCTCATGCCTAACCCACTAGCATAATTAGTTCATATGCAACCGCTTCAGTGGCCACATTGTCTAAAGAATTACTCTTGCAGTAAAACTAGACGGGGACATCGAGGTTTGAATCCTGGTCGAGTGTACTTAGGCTGGTTTTTCTTAAATGGTGTTTCACTCTCCCACCACATAAATGTGGGTACACTTCATCTAAATATATCCTTACTAATTTCTAAAACCCTTACTATAATTAGTACATAAGTGTACAACTCAAACGGCCTATTAAATGTAGTGACAAAAAAACAAGTAAATTGGCATTTCTGCAGACTGTAAACAGTTGATGATGAAGATGATGATGATGAAAGAATTTAAAAGTTTGTTTTTGTTAAATCCCATTTGTGTATTTTAGTAAATAAGTATAAAAATGAATGAAAAAACATGATGTGTAATATACATATTTGGTGTTTTTTTTAAAAAAATAAAAATTATTATTGATGATGATTTGAAAAATAAAGTCTTGATTACATCTAGGAACGATTTTTTTTCCAGGACACAGTAATTGGCATCTACGCCCTTGCAAAACTGGCCGAAAGTATTTCCTCTGGCAGCGCTGACATTGGAATCAATTTCTCCCATCAAGGTGGTAACCCTGTCACTATGAAGGTCAACCGAGGGAATGCAATGATCCTGCAAAAGCAAGAGGTGCATTTTCAACTGATAATACAATTACAAAGTTCTTGTGCATTTTGTTAAAATATACCTTTTTCATGCTATTCTCTTAGATTATATAGATTAAGTTAGTAATAGCAAGAGCACAGAATGAACATGCACAAAAACTGGCCGGCCAACACTTAATCTAACCCTTTTATTGCTAGCGGTTAAGGTGAGGATTTGGGGAATGTGAGAGCAGGGCAGTGTTTATGCATCTTTAATAGAAAAAAAAAGTCCAAAATAAACAAAATATTGTTTTACTACAAACATAGAATTTAATTTTCTTCACATGGTGATATCAACACTTGTTGAACAATTGTCATGAGTACAGCAGCATTAGATGTGAAACTTATTAAAGAAGAACAAAAGTTGTGATTAAATTGCAGGACCCCCTTGACAGATATTCAAGAAATGTTGAGGTCATTGTGTGAAGAAATTGCAAAATCCTGCCCTTTTCTTGTATTCGCTTCCATCCCACCTTAAAGGTAGACCTCACTAACAATGCCATGCTATTTAAAACTTATTTGCTTAAATTTTTGTTTACTGCCCATAGTTTTGAAGATATAAAATTGAGTATCAAGTTGTTGCCTTGTATTGAATGAAAGCCAAACTACGGGGCATAACATTCTTAGCCGATAGATCTGTTGACTGGCACTGTGAGAGTTAAATTGGACCACATTTGTGTTTGTCGCTATAATAATCAAAAAACTTAAACTAAAGCTGATGTATAAACTGTAAGAATATATATCTTTTAAAAATATCAGGTAAATGGTAAAAAAAAAGAAAAAAGTTTCTACCACTTTCTTCTCAGCCATGATTGGTTGATTTAACTGTACACTATTGATATTGTTCAGCTCCCCAGCAAGGTGCGAGCCATCAATATCACCGCGTCGGGCACGGGGTTTGCAGTGGTCCAAGTGTCTTATCGCTACAATGTAAATGTTACTGGGGCTTGGCCCTTATTCACGCTAGACCCCCAGGTGGACAAGAACTCAGACAGTAACCATCTACAGCTCTCCATCTGCTCAGGGTAAATATTCGACCTGATATGTTGCCCTTTTTCATTCTCCTACCATTTATTTCACACATTCTTTTTATTATTTCATAAGGTGAATGTGTGAAATGAATGAGAAGGAGGGAAAAATAACTGTTTCAAGTTAAAGCTTTAATATAGCTCTTAGAAGAAATAAATAAAAACTAAACTGTCTAATGGTTTGGGAGTGAATTAAAACAATGTGGAAACTGTAAAGTAATGAAAGAAAGGTTTGTACAATTTATTGAACATTAATAGGAAACCTTAACCCGCTTTGATGGCAGTGTTGTCTAATGTGCTACTCTCCAAGTAGATTAGACTGCCAACGATGGGGAGGTCGAGGTCCGAATACCAGTCAAGTTTACTGAGTGTGGTTTCTTCAACATTGTTTCCCAATCTCCCTCCATGCAAATGCAGGTACATTTCCTCTAAAATATAAACTTTCTAATCTCTAAAACCATTAGTGTAATTATAAGATTGAAATGATTTTTTATGATATGTATGCAGCCGCATCAAGTATCATATTAATACATTCGAAAAATGATGCTTAGACGTGGGGTTCGAATCCGAGCTCGATTCTTGTATCCAAGTGTAATTTTCAATTTACAAATAGGAAAACTGTTAAGTGATGTAATTTGAGTGAAAGGGTAGAAAGCAAACGTGAAAAGATAGTTTTGTTAGACCTTCATTATCATCATCATGGAATCCCATTAGCTTGCCAGAACTAGCTCTCTCCAATGTTGTCTGTCTAGGAACATTTACCCTTCCACCATTATTCTGGTACTTCTCCTTTCTTCTCTACATCTCCCTTTATCTGATTCACCCACCTCTTGTCCAACCGCTTTCCTACCTGTTGGTAATAACAAATTAACCGCTCTCTTAATTTCTTCACACTTCTGATCATATTAACAGTTTAACATCAATTTCTTTCTTAATTTGAAAAAAAGGAATATTTCTGAAAATTAAAAATACTGTGAAGTGTGAGTGGAGAAATGAAGAGAGAAATATATTTGTTTTCTATCAATACCTAACCTAGATCTCCTTTCATGTTAAATTCCTTCCCTATCACTTGCCTTTTTTTAAATTTATTATTAAGCAGTGCATGATACTCACTAGCCGTTTGGGTTATACATGTATGTACTAATTATGCTAATGTGTTAGAGATGGGGAAGGTAAAATTTAAAGGAAGTGTACACACATTTGCATTTAAAATCATTTTCAGTACACCCAACCGAGACTTGAGCCCAAATCTTCCCTTCATTAGCATTCCTGTCTATTGCAAGAATAATGCCTTTTACTGTTCATGTAATATTTATAATTTTCCCTGCGTCGTGTTATCTTGTGCGGGTGTTTGTTATCAAGGTTTGTAGACAGCAAAGCTAATGAAAGCAACATGGCTGTTATGGAGGTGACGCTCCCCTCGGGATTCACCGTCGACTCCGACTCTCTCCCGAGTCTTCAAGTCTCAGAGAATGTCAAGAGGGTGGAGACCAAGGACGGGGACACAGTATTGATGCTTTACTTTGACAAGGTAAACAAATATTCTAAGTTTTAACACTTTTCATTGATTTGACACATTTTAAGGTGGGATGAAAAAGAACATACGTTAAGGCAAGTATTTTTGCAATTTTTATAAAAAAAAACTGTTATCTGTCAAGAATGAATCAAATATTGTTTCAATAAATAGTTGTAATGATACTGTATTGAACCCCTCTCATATATCCAAAAAGTCATGGATGAAGTGTATTTTTCTTTAAAGAACTATATGTGAAGTTTCCTTATAATACTTCATCCATGGAGAATCACTCATTTTCAGAAGTAATTTTAATGCACTACTTCCTAAAACTTATTTTTCTTTAAAAGATCAACTCCGTTTTATTGGAAATAGTATGTGACATGCTGGCTCCTTTTACCCAATAGGAAACTAGCCATCACAATATCAGGTTGTCAGAATTTTTTCTATTAGTTAGTTTTTACACTAAAGACAAGGGCTCCAAGAAGCAAGGGGTAGGACATATATAATCAGCTTGTCCTATGAATCCAGACAATAATACATTAATAGACAGTGACACACTACAGAGTACACATAAACATAAATCTACACAGTAAACAGTACTCAGAATACAGAACATTGTAATATCACAGAAAAACAGTTTGTAAATTAACAAAAAACTGTATCACTTTATACCAAATCTTCATTAGCGAAGGTGTAATCATCTAAATAAATCATGTGCAACGTTAAAAGTCTTACTCATTTTATAAGAGTAAAAATCACAAATAATCAGATCACATAACCATGTGCTAATTGCGTAACAGGGCATGCAAGTGTCGTCGTCATCATAAAACCCGGCGTCGTCCACATACACATCACAATAAAATTCCATATCGATATAATTGATGCTTAATCACAGGTTGATATCGTTATAATTGGTGCTCAATCGCGAGGCAAATATCTCAATAAAAATCATATTACCATATAGTCAATTGACTACTGGAGTGTTAGTAACTGACAGCAGAATATTTTGATTGCAAACATTGGTTGAAAGTCTGTAATGTAGAAATAATAATTATTTTTTTAGTAAAAAACTATTGTTATTATAAAGTGTTATCAAACGCTATTAACACTTTTATAAGTATTACTGAATAATTAGCTTTTTAGTAACTTATTTAAATAACAAAACTATTATTATTATTATTATTATTATTATTATTATTATTATCATCATCATCATCACCGCGTCTTATTACCGGTTTGGGTTGTACACACTTACACTAAGGTGTAATGGTAGGGTGATTGTGAAATGAAATGGAGGACCTATAGTTTAATGTGGAATCCGAACCACGGTGGAGACCTGGCCTTCCTCACATTCCCAATTTGTGATTAATACACATCTTTTCAGAGGTGAAGGAAGGGTTTGTAAATCAGATAAATCTGTACCAGGATGGAGGATTGAACCCCGGACCCCCAGCACAGAAGTCAGACATCTTACTCCTAGACCACCAGGTCACCTGTTAAATAACGAAATAAATTAATAAAATTATGGTTTTTTTTTTGCAGTTGTGGCAACAAGTCATATTAGAGGACGTGAAATAATCAATTAAACAGTGCTATATCCAAACTTGAATCTTCTTATAACTGGCCACCAAAATAAATAAATGTGCGTTTTTATAACTTATTTAAAAAAATATTGTAAGTCGAGGCACTTAAACACAACTGAACACTGTTCATACTACATCATCAATGGCCTTCATTTCGTCTCTAATGGCATATTAAATTGTAAAAGGAACGGAGCCTTTTATCTCTCATTTTTAACACGTTTTAAGTGAACCATAGTAAAACCAGTTAGAATAAAACCACATTTAAAAACAAGCGGTTAGTTGTGAAGGTTTTGACTCTCAAAAGTAACTACAAATCAATATGGTTTGGCAGATGGATACATGAGAGTCTTTAAGTGACAGATGAAGAACAATAACCCTCTGTGTAGGAGTAGATCTACCTGTAATACATTTTTAAAGAACCGTCGGTAAAGGTGATTTAACTGATGAATAGGGCCTCATACTTGCTAAGGTGATGGAGAGGGGGGTGGGAATAAGTTGGGGTGGGAAATGATAAATTGTGCACTCGTTTAGTAGGCTCCTTGTATAGGCAATCCATCAAATATTGTCAGAGTGTAAAAACAAATAAAAATATTATCATGTAGTTTGATTTGTTGAATAAGTTCTGTGTTTTAACTGCACCAATTTATATATTTTTGACTGGTAGATATGTCTCACGATAACCTTTGAACGCATGGACCAATTGAATTCAAACTTGACACAGTTGTCCTTTGTACCTTTGTACCTTTGTACCAGAGCTCTACTTCTGTTAAGGGTATCATTGATGACGAATCAACTATAGAGCTCTCTTTATTGGAACTCTTCAGAAGAGTTAAAAATGTGAAGTGGAATTCTCTAAAATAAGAATGACAAGATACAAAGTTAGGACTTTTATATAAGAACAAATATTGAGCTGTAGAGTGATTATTATAATAACATTGTTTTTCCCCTTGTTCCTAACTTCCCCTTGTCTTGTTTCTCCAGATGACAAGGCAGGAGTATTGTCCGACAGTGTCAGCATTCAGAACACACAAGGTGGCTAAACAGAAGCCTGTACCAGTCACCATCTATGACTACTATGATTCTTGTGAGTAGTCTAGTAGTCAGTATAATAATGATATCACCATTGTGATCACTCATTTTACTATACTATAGAAAAAAAAGCATGATTATTATTAGTAAAGATGTGTGAAGTGGAGAAATCTTCACCTTTAAAAAGAAAATTCCTGCTTCAAAAACTAAATAAAACAAATCAAAATAGACATTTATATTCAATGAACCCTTCATTTACCATTAAAAAGTATCAATATTACATTACATACTCCACTATGGTACGTTTAGCCTTTAGGATAGAGCCATATTGTCAAGGTAAGACCATTTAGGGTAGATGGAGTATACATGACAAATTAATGTTCACATGAAAATAATCTGTTTTAACTAATTTAATTGGATGTTGTGATGAGGATTTGATATATCAGCTTAGGAAAAATTATGTTAGAGATTTTGGCAATGAAACATTATGTAGATGATATTTAGTGTCTAAATTGTAATACACATGTACAGTATAGTTGTTTATGGACACCTTAGCTCAGTCAGTAGCATATCTGCCTACTGAGCTAAGGGTCCCGAGTTCGGTTCCCGGCATGGCTGAAACTTTATCATTGAAACAATTATGGGTCTACCCTTTCACGTTGATAAATTGATGGCCTGGGACTGATTTTTGTGTTTGCCCTAGTTTTAAGATAGATTATAAGGCATATGAAGCTACAACAGGCTGGAAACAGTAGTGGATGCGGTGGTGATGGTAGCTCTTTATGGAAAGCCTCTTTTTGCTTTTTGAGGTATTTTGGTATATTAGGAAGAAGAAACACATAAAAGGAGACAAACACAATGTGGCTGTTACAATGAAAAGATAAACCCAGTTAACACTTTACATTTTCCTCTTTGTCCAGTGGCCACAATGTAAAGTGTGAACTGTGTTCTTTTCATTGTAAAAGCCATATTGTGTTCATTACTTTTATTTGTTTCTATCAATCATTCCTGTGCTTTATTCCAAATATAACATATGTACAATATAATAATTTTCTACCATATAAAACAAGCCCATATCAGTGGCCAAACTGTCTAAGGTGTCAATCTCGTTGGATTGAACTGCTGAAGAAAAGGAGATTGGGGTTATAATTTAAATCAGGTCTACTGAGGGTGGTTTTTACTAAATGGTTTCCCACTCTCCTTCCACGCAAATTTGGGTAGACTACCTCTAAAATGCTTCCTTCCTCCCAACTCCTTTAGAGTAAACAAGCATCTAACCTGAGCAGATAGTAAGCCGCGGGCCTGCGGTTTTAAATTATATAGTTATATGCCTTATATTATGAGTCATGCAACTTTCATCTTAGGTTCTTATGATTCTTGGATAAATATTAATCTGGCCGATAAATATATTTTTTCTGGTCGATATGTTAAAAGTGCGTCTTACGACTACCAGATAGTATTTATCTGCCAAATAAAATGTTTTTATTCATCACATTTATATTGGGAGGTTTAAGTACCGGATAGCTTTTATCTGAAAAATAAAATAGTCGAAGCCATAATGACGCATTGTTTTTCACGAGGTTTTGCCTATCAGAATCTAATTTTAGGTTAAAACCTTGGTTCACGTGTTTAGTAGGCACAGGCCCAGGCTCTAACTTTATATAAAGTTACAACATTTAATCTACACTTTTATATAAACTGACAAGCTATTTGTAGAATTATATTTATATAACAAGTTATTTAAATGGGAGTATAGTAAAGTAAATTTTGTAAACATTGTACCAAACTATTGACCACAATTTGGCAGACACTGAAATTAGAACTTGCAAGACAACCTAGCTTCTGCACCCATGTGACACCATCCGTTTCTTTGCATTCGTTTAACTGGCATTATTTAACAAATGTTGAGTATTGTAGACACTAGCTAGATTGTAGCAGTAACAACAGGATCCATACGCATGCGCGCACCAGTAAAACCAGTACCAACCTTGCGTTTTATTAATAAAAATATATTTATTCTACAAATAGCTATCCGGCAGATAAATTCAGTCCATAATACGTGTAAATTATTAACGTGGCTGATAACCTTTATTTGGTCATTAACTTTAACCTCCCGTTAGCAATATTTATCCGGTAGTCATAAGATCGGCTCTTAGTAGTTTACATCACGCTAATTTATTATTTGATCATATTACTAGTACAAAAGAAAATACAATTTTTTAAATTTTAACCAAGTGATGTGATGATTGTTAGTTTTAATAATTATTTTATTACTTTTATTTGGTATCAACAATAGTAAAAGAGCCCCACTTAACTCTTTAGATATTTTCATGTGTGAAAATTGTTAACGATCGCCCCTGTGTGCATCTTTCCAGCTCGACGAGCTCGCGTGTTCTACGAGCCCCGTGTATCAACATTATGTGATATATGCGAAGGGGAGGACTGTGGTAACGTCTGCTCGACCTCTTCAGACTCACGTAGTGACCTCCAGTCGAGCTCTTCTCACAGACATGTACTCTCATTCTGGGCACTACCGCTGGTGATTCTAGCCCTGGCTAGGTTTGTGGTAGGGGCAGAGCGCTAGCGAGAGAGAGCTCCCTCAAGGTACAGTACTTACCGTGAAGATTCAAAATACAGATCGCAATAATAAAAGAAGAAATGGTTCTGTCGAGTTTGTTTAGAAATATGGTGCGTCGCCTCCAGTTTGTATAAAATGTGTAAAATATTTTTTATTTGTCCATGAATTTTATTAATGTTCTAATAAAAGATTAATATCCTTTGTACATTTTATATCATATACATTTTAACTGTGATAAATTTAATTTTAATATGTAATAGAAAAACAAATTTGCATTTATAAATAAACTATTTTGTATCAAGTTTTTACATAGGTACGTTTATAAACTCGTGTAGCATGTTTAAATGATTAAATAGCCACAGCTGACATCACTAACAAATTACAATCTAGTTTGTGTTGATATTAAAAGTAGTATTACATAAAACTAGCAAACCAAAGATTTTTTGACATGATGTATGAATTGAAATATTAATTTGTCATTGGATAGGATCTGAATTTGTGATCAGTTTGTGTATGTTAAACAAAAATATTTTTTTTTATATTAATTAAAACAACCACTTTATATTTACTAAATGTATTGGAAATAAAATTAATCTAGAAATTAGAATAACTCATAGGGGTATATAAAGCTTTAAAAAAAACTTTGATATGGCTTCGAAAATTAGGAAGCTTTGCCAATAATAATGCCAGCTATAATACTAATTTATGTTCAGTTATTGCCATTCTGAGCTTTTGTATACATTAAATTAATGTTCATATAAAAAATATAAATAAATTGAATCGCATGTTGTGTTGATAACTTTAATAATTATCAACTTAGAATGAGATATTACAACTATAAACAATTTTAGTATATGAAGTTAAATAAATAACCACACTTAAACCATTTCCAGGCATAAGAATTAACAACAAAAAAACTATGATATAGCTTTAATAATATTGTAAGGTTTTCTTTTAATTAAAAGTAGACTTTGTACATTTCTAGTAAAAACTACATGTTAGTATAAATGTTGTGAGTTTTTCTTCTGTGGCTGATTAATTTTGTGCCTGATAGATATTATATATGTGTGGAAAGATTGTATAGTAGAATAAACTTATTAAGATAAATGTTTATGAATTTCAATTTATAAAAGGCATTTAATACTTTGCCTGCTGAACATTTGTGTACTATTCTGATCAGTGTGGGGGCCCTTTTTCCTAAAAATATGCACTTTTTTAAACATTACCATTAAAGATATTTTATTAGTATAAAATTGGTAAGCCTACTTACATAAAATTTGTATCTGGAATTTCTTCTTTAACATGATGTATTACTCAAATTAGTTATATTCCTATAAAAATTTACTAAATTTATTCAAAGACACTGCTTTTTTTTTAAGCTTTTCACAATCAAAATTTTTTGTTTACTTTGACATTTAGAAAAATAACCAAACTAATAGGCCTAGTTTGTTTACAAAATTTCTACCTCATATGACATCCATAGACATGGATAATATGAATGAAACAAACAAAAAATAACAATAATTTGTTATATAAGTTGTGACAAAATAAAACCAAATCAAATTTACTCTTGAACAAACCTGATTTATTTTCTGATGCAAAATTTGGATTCAATTGCAAATCATCAAAACTTTCATCACTTTCATCTAAATCATCACATATTTTTTCAGAAGGTAAATGCTCCATAATCTAGTCACTTTACTAGTAAAATAAACATTCAATACAGTTTAAAAATATAATGCTGCAAACACAATTTTACTCGTGCAGTAAACAAAACAAACCTCTAAGAAATATATTCTAAACTTGACTGACAACACGCCTAGGATTATAGAGCAAAGAGATTGTATTTTTAAAAAGCAGTGCGATCTATTGGCAGAAGTATACACTAAAATAATTAAATAAACCATCCCTATTAACGTACTGTAGTAATATTATGTTGGATAACATTAAGAGGAATGGAAAAGTAGCCGTAGTAGTATTACACCGCCCACAGAAATCCCAAATCTCTGAATATCATAATATTATTACGTTAGCAGGCATAGTGTTAAAATAGTTTTATGCCATTTACTAAGATGTAATAAAAGAAGATTGATTTCAAATATACTAGCAGTAATATTACTTGATTTGTGCAAGAACTCTTTCCTAAAATTAAAAGGATTTTGGAAATAATATCAGTTAATAGAATCTTTGATCTACTATTCAAAAATGAATATAGTTTGTATCTCTATGTTATAGTTTCATTGCATCCTAGTTATTAACAAATTACTGGTGTTGTAACTTAAGAACTAGATTACACCGAATTGGATCCTAGACTGTTTATTCGCTACTTTCTGAGAGTTGAGCCATATTTTAATACAAATGTAGAATAATACCATTTTATTTTAATAGAAATTATGGGTCTGCAAAGCTTCAATAATATCAAAATCAATTTGAGATTCATATTATTCGATAACTCAAATAAAACTATACTAGAAAAAAAATCAATTCAAGTTCCAAGCAATTGCAAATTTCATAATGTGCCTTAAAATATGTTAATATATGTTTAATAACAGTTTTTGTAAGGTAAAGTAAATGCTTATTGATTAAACCCAAATTGACTGGAAAATAAAGCACAATTTTTTCCTTATAAAACCTTAATATAGCCTATAACAAATGTGTTAACTTTGAGGACTGAATATAATAGATATATTGAAATGGTATCACTACAACTGAAGGTGCTCTTTACTTCTTAACTTTGACAAGGTAAACTATTGTTGCACAAACAAATTAAAGCACTTACATTTAAACATGAAAACTTATATGGACTTGGGTCCAAAACTAATCTTTTGTGTTGTTGTTTTTTAATTTAATGCAAACTATTTTTATTTAACATAATAATTTTAGCATATTTAACTAGAATATGAGTCAATAATTATTCAAAATTCACAAATAATGTTTGCTTTGATTCAAATTCGCAAATGTCTAATATGGATCAAATCCAAGCCATGGAAATAGATCCCTATCAAAGAGTTTGGCCATGTTGGACCCTCTTGACACAGGATCCTACAATTCAACTTGAGACATATAAAGATTTAAATACTGGTTTTATGTTTATTTCTCTAATGGCCCAGATCAAAGTGAATTCTAAAACCTTAGTGGAGGAAAGAAATGTAACATTGGAGGAATTAAGTGGTATGTCAAAAAAGATACAATTTCTCAAAGGATGACTGGCTCACATATACATTTATCACAAGCAATAAGATGATTATGGAATTATACATATATTACATTGCGTGCATCTCATCTATGGGCCTGCCATGTTTTCTTGTGAAAAAACTTTGCCTTATTACCATAATTAAATCATTAATTTCAGCCATTAGGCTACTTAATTCATTTTCAATATTTGTAATTCCATTGTATTTAAAATATATTGTATAATAAATTTGATTTTTTTTAGATATTAAAATATTTCTTTTTTTACTGTTAAAAAAAATTAATGCAACTTTTCTTTAAGAAATGATTTTAGGAAGTTGTGTTGCACGTTTCACACTCCTCTCTGATGAGTTCCGATAGAATGAAAGCTTGGTCGGGGGATTGGGCAGTAACGATCGATTTTCTTTAAGAGGCAATCATTAGCTCTTTGTCCATTGGCAGTATTGGAAAGTGTGAACTGTATTATTCTTTTCATTGTAAAAGCCATATTGTGTTTGTCCCTTTTTATATGTTTCTATCCACCTTTCCTGTACCTTCTTCCAAATTGCCCCATAAAGAGAAAAGAGGTTTTCCTTATTGAGAAATACTTTTAAGTAATAATGTGATATTATGAACCATATATATTGATCAAGACATTTTTCAGCTGTAAAGGTTATTTTAGAATGACACAATGAGGTCATTAGGGCTTTAAATGACATAATAAATTTAGTAAAATATCTAGTATCTCTTTAATGAACATATCTTCATTTTTTTAAGTATGTTTTGCTAGACATGGAAGTAGATATAAGAAAGCGGTAGGTAAAAATCAATTTTCTTTAATAGGAATCCATTGCCTTTTTGTCCAGTGGCAGCAGTGTAGTGTCTGAACTGACTTCTTTTCATTGTTAAAGCCATATTGTGTTTATTCCCTTTTATTTGTTCATATTCTTCTTTCCTAGATAGAGGAAAGTGGAATAAACAGAAGAGAAGCAGAAGCTTTTTTCAGAAATGTGATAAATATAATTTGGAGCAGGGATATGCTGAGGAAGTGTAAAGGAGTGAAATGTTAATAATGAAGGAACAAGAGAAAGGGATAGTTAAGGAGGAGACAGTGCAGGACAGGATAAAGAAGTCAGGACTAAGGTGATACAGTCATGTGAGGCGAATGGAAGAGATACTAAATAAGATTATGGATATTAAAGTGGGGAAAGGAAGCCACAAAGAAGACCCAGAGACAGGTGGCTGAAAGAAGTGTGGAGGAAATAGGATAACTGGGTCATTGTGTAGGAGAAGAGGTGGTGGGGAGAAAGGAAGTGTTGGAGAGGCTAGTTTTACAAAAAGACTTGGCCCATGGCTTTACGTGATGATGATGATGATTATGATTATGACGACAATGACGATGATGATGAGAATCTTTCCTGAATCTTCTTCCATAATATATAATCCTACATAGTCAAAAGTTTACAATTAACTATTTGTCGGTCATCTGACCAAATGTAGCTGCTTTGAGCAAATGATTGCCCTATTCTTACCAAGTGTAAATAAGCCGCAAATTTTGAACAAACTGTAAAACAATAAAAGAATGTCAACAAGATTCAGGTTGTATCCACTATTTTACAAGGAGAATGATGGAGATGTAGTATGTAGGGAAAGGACCGCAAGGGAGAGATGGGAGGAGCAGATAACAGCAATTGTGTGTGAGAGAGAGGAATGGAAGCCAATAAAGGAGGAAGAACAGTGGAAGGATAGAGGAAGACGGAGGCATTTTACTAAACCGACCCGACCACAGTCCGGAAACAGTTGATGATAAGGATATTTGATCTTTAATGAACTATCAAAATTATGACTGGTAAACAAACGTTAATTTAAAAAAAAATTAGTAAGAAAACGTTACATAGGTACTCCATATTTATTGCAAGTGAACCATTACAACCATATGCTAAAAATTGGACGGTGAAAACAAATTATATTATTATAGACACAATCATATCATAGAAACACTCATTTGTGTGCTGAGACAAACTAATTCTAATATAACTTAAGCTCTTGGCTAATCCTCGTGTTGTACATCAATGACTAGAAATATTTGTTTCATTAACACTCGTGTAGAGTGGCAATATGTATTAAGTGCAATCACATTAACTACAGTTAGTTGCCACTAACACTTAAATAAAGTACACGTGTATGCATGTAACACAATTTTGGATTTAATCTTTCCACCATTAAAAAGAAAATTAAAATCTTGTACCTCACTTTAAAAGTTGTAGAGAAAAAAAAACCTAATGATTTTTAAACTGTAAGCGTAAATCTGGCTGCTTGCAAGGCTAAGATCTATTCAGAAGTAGTGCATCGTGTGCAATAGAGAGAGAAAGAGACCGCTGTATTCACTGCAGGATGAGGGTCTCTGCCCCCCGCTCTCTGTGTACAACTCCAGAGTTTTGCTGCGCCTCCTGCAAACACTTCTTCTTGCACTCCAATAACCTGAAAATACACAAGTTTCCAATCATCCACAACACACATTATCATTATTAATACTAGCATCGCGTCTTACTACCCGTTCAGGTTATACGCACTTACGCTAATGTGCAATGGTAGGGTGATTGTGAGATGAAATGGAGGACCACAGCTTAACGTGGAATTCGAACCAGGGCAGAGGCCTGGCATTCTACACATTCACAAGTTGTGATTAATACACGTCTTGTCAGAGGTGAAGAAAGAGTTTGGTAATCAGATAAATCTGTTCCGGGACTAAGGATTGAACCCCGGGTCCCTGGCACAGATGTCTGACATCTTACCCCTATACCCCCAGGTCACCTCACATATCATCAACTTGTATTTTGGGAGATGGAGTGATGGTATTCAAGGATTAAAAAACATTCTGAGACAAGGTTTTAAAAAATATATACATATACGGTAGTATCCCCATTATTGCAGAAAAGTTCATAAGTTTCAAACTGCTCACCAAGCGAGTATGCTCTTGACTCATCTATCTCTATCCCGCAACCAATAATTCCCCGCAAAAATTGACTTCACTCTGCTTTTAGGGTTCTCGCCGTTCCCCTTAGTTGCTGCATTATCAGAGAGTTTGTGTTCAGCAAGACCCTATTTACGATAATAATGGCCCCAAAACTTAAGAATAGTGATTCTGGTAGTGCTTATAAGCTTTAAGAAAAGGTGTAATGTCCTGTCCATTAACAAGAAAGTGAAAATTTGGGTACATACAATAGGCTAAGATATGTTTTAACAAATAAAATTTTGTTTGATATTATCCACGGTTTGACGTTAACTGCGGTTGTCTTGGAATGTATTACTTGCGGATACGGGAGCACTACTTTGTGGGTGTGTATATTTTCAAACATTGTGTCAGAATTATTTTGAATCCTTGAATCTGGACTATCCATCCTTACTAAACCTCAGTAGATTGTTGGGTGCGACATTTATCAAAGAGGAAAGTTAGTGTCCTCACTTGTGCAGGTTGGACCAGAGCTTGACTTGGCGAACCCTATTGGTCTGGTTCTCCTTCACGAGTTGCTGCTGCTCCTTGAGTTGTCTGCTCACCTTCTCCTGCTCGTTGATGCACGCACTCAACTGCTCCCTGTCAGCAACAGTCGAACACTTGAGCAACATTTTCATTTCCCTCAAATAAACAAATAGATTCATTCTGATATGTTAGCTATAGTTATTATCAGGCCCTGAACTTTGATGACCTAAAGATTATAAAAAAATAACTATAGAAAAACTTCAAAATTATAAAAAAAGCCCAAAAATATGGACAAAAAGTTGTAATGAGTGCACACGACTAAATAAAACAAGTACCTTACAAATGGAAACTAAAAAATATTTAACCTAAATTATGCTTGTAGCGTTCTCCATTGGAGATTATGACATAGGTTATGGACAAATTTATAAATACACATTTTAAAAGCTCTCAAGTTTAATATTAAATAAAACAAATTGATAAAAGTAATAGTGGCATATTTTAAATTTCAGTTTTAACGGTTTTAAAGTAACTTATAGAAAAAATGGTGAATACAAATTAATTGATATTTTAAATATCAAAAGTTAAAATAAAACAACAATGTATTTCTTCGACATTAGCGCTAATGCATTTGGTAGAGAAGTTAACACTGTTTCTCCTTACCCCTATGGAATCCCACACCATGCAGGGATCATCCTGTGCTCAGGATCATTCTTTATTCATATTTTAAGGCAGAGTCTGTCATGGACGTGTGGATATAATCAGTTATCAGCTATCTAACACTATCACAGTCACCGGCGAATCGGTTGATTTTATTTGTTGTGTCCGAGATTCACATACGGCTGATTTCCGTAGTTATAATCATTCACACCCCAAGCTTTGACTTTCATATATGTGTGATTGTACAGTGTTGCTTTCTTCCATAAACCATAAACAAACAAGGATTTTAAAAAAAGCATATTTTTTGTGTAAAAATTGTGACCACACAGATTCGAAATTTTAACTAAAATTAGTAGAATTATATAATTTATATATATTTTTTAATCTGACGAAAAGAAATCTTGAAATATTTTATTGAAGTTGAATTAAAGCAATTAATCTTGAGAATCAGATAGCCAAGGCTATTATATTTGTTTTAGTGAGGATTTACTTGCATCTAGATATCATATTCTGAAAATTGAAAAATGACACCTGGACACAAGAATCAAAACTGGAACCTTAGCTTTAGTATGAAATTAAACTTGAGATAAACTCAAAAATTGAAATGTTAAATCTTTTAAGTTGAGAGCGAACAACTACTAAAATTACTATAACTCAAATTCTCAATTATTCACAACCCCCAACTAAATAGTTCTCCTCCAGCTAAAGTGACTAATTAAAAGGTTTCCTAAAAGTGCGAGCATGCGTGCTCACCTGAGCGACCTCGCCTTGTCCCCAGGATTGCTGCTGATGTAAAACTTAATCTCTTCGGTCAGTCTGTCCAACCTCACCTGGTGGATCACGCATTGAGCCTCCAACATGTAGCATTGAGACTCGTCTTCTTCCAACTCTTCCCTCAGGGACTTTACCTCCTGCAAAAACAAGGATTACCAACCTCACATCTCTCGCCCTGAATCACCGTCCATCTTGGATCAGGCATGGCGTGATTAAAATTAGAGCTGTCAAACTCAATTCTTCAATACCCTTTATTATAAATGGTATTGAAGTAATCTCAAATCGATCTTAATATCGCTATTTTCAATAGCTCAATTCTCAAACTCTCAAATTACACTAAATTATATTTCTGGTATTTAAATAAAAGGCAATCCCAATCTCAAGGAAAGTTTTAATTCCTCAGAGAAGTTTTCACCCTTCACTAAGTTGGCTCCACTGCTGCCAACTTCTTGCCCAGCCGAACATCTCCTGAAGATGATGTTATGTGGCATCAAAATATTGAAGAGTTTGTAAATATGTGTTGGAGATTTTAATTTTATATGTGATTCAATTTCTACGATCCTGTCATATTAAATATAATAATAAATTGAATACAATGATATTAATATTAAATCAAATGATTGATTCTTGTTGAGAAAATGATCGAGGGACTGAAAGCAATGCTAGTGTTTCTGAGCTTTCACCTCATCTAGTTTGCTTGTGGAGGTGTCACCTGTTCCAGCTTTCCCGTGGAGCTTTCTAGTCCGGCCGCTGTCGTGTCATGAAGCTTCTTCTTCTTCTCGTACTCCGCGGAAAGTTCTTGGTGCTGTTCCCTCAAGGGGCGCAGTTCTTTGAAACAACACAAGGCCATAAATAAATAACTTTCTACTTGCTCTTGACATGAAGCTTTACAAGAACATCGCAAATGGTGTTTGTGTCTATTATTTTGTGGGCTTGCAGTTTTTATTTCTTCTACTGTCCCAGGACTGTACATATATTTATTTTGATGAATAGGGAGGAGTAAAATAGGAGGGAATTAGTTGTGGAGACTCGTGAAGTCTGCTTAACAGAGCAATTTTTAACAATTCAAATCCTCTTGGTGTAATTTAAGGTTTTATTAAACATAATAATTGGGGTTGTAGTTGGTGTGGGAAGGAATTAAAAAATACAAAATACATTATTAGTAATACCTGTAGGGGGGAGAAGGTAAGGGGTGTTGGGTATCCCTCCACGGTATAAGCCTGTCCTATTCCCACTCTTCTTTATTGATTATAAAATAAATTAGTGTATAATGTGATTAAAAGCAGGGCTTTTACATCATTTATGAGTTAGGGGACAAATAAAGTATTTGGGAGAAAATGCACCTGCATTTGTGTAAATAGAAGATGGACACATCTATAGCCGAACTACACTACATGTGAAAAACCCGCCTGAAGTTAATTAGTCTATGATTAGAGCTTCCCCATCATCGAAGGAGCAATTTATTAGAAAAGTGACCCCTTAGACCATGCAACCTTCAATATAGGCTTAACATTTTAAAGTAATCACTAAAGAATTATACTTTAAAATTGATAGAATTTCACATATAAAACATTACGACCTTCCAATTAGTGACCTTTAATTATGGGTGCAAGCTGGGCTTTCTTGGAGGCGATCCTCTGCGACAACTGTTGCACTAGAGAGGAGATATCTTCCAGAGTCTTGCCCTTCTCCTGATCCACTGCAGCCTTCTCCACAGACACCTGCTCCAGTTTCTGACGAGCCACTTGAAAACCAGGCACTCCATGACGCATTTCTTCGGCAGACTGAGTCAGACAGACATTAACTGTGAGTGCCATGACGAATCCACTTGGCAGATTGAATAAGACAAACATTAACTGTGAGGGCCATGACGCATCCCCTTGACAGACTGAGTAAGACAAACATTAACTGGGAGGGCCATGACGCATCCCCTTGGCAGACTGAGTAAGACAAACATTAACTGGGAGGTCCATGACGCATACCCTCGGCAGACTGAATCAGACAAACATTAACTGTGAGGGCCATGACGCATCCCCTTGACAGACTGAGTAAGACAAACATTAACTGGGAGGGCCATGACGCATC